>JANFAB010000404.1:20000-21816 GCA_024613165.1 Pisolithus albus | reverse complement strand
GGGCACTCATCCGAGCATCTCTGCCCAAACGGTCCTACCGAGAAGTCCAGCCATGCCCTCCACCTTGTTCCCCCGATCTCACATGTCCCAGGAGAGCTTCTCCCCTTCCCACTGGGGACGGGGATGGCTTCCTTCCAAGAAGACTGCTAGCAACCAGAAGACAGCAAGCGTCCTCTCAGGTCACAGCGGATCCTCGAAATCATTAATAGCATCGGGTCTGGCCACCGGCAATCAACCCACTTCCTTCTTCCCAACATGCAAGGCGACCCAAGAAGGGTGCTTGTCTGAGCGGACCTAACAGACCCAAGAAGGATCTGCAGACCATCTCCCGGTCATGCCCTTGCCAAGCCAGTAAACGCCCGAGAGGCATGTCCTTGGCTCGGTGCAAGTCAGACCAGTCACAAGTCAGAAGACTTACTTGACGACCACACGCGTTCAGTCTCCAACAGGCCAACACCGCAAGCAGGACAAGGGAAGGGTTACTGGACATCCAGAAAGAAGCTTTCATCCTCCCCTTGCTACCCCGACCCGGGCATTAGCCAACCTCCAACACGGGCCGACTACCCAAAAGCAGGACAAGGGAGGGTTACTGGACATCTAGAAAGAAGCTTTCGTCCTCCCTTGCTACCCCACCCGGGCATTAGCCAGCCCATTAGATGGACCCCCCCGGACCCCAACTATGGATTAGCCAACCCGAAGCCGACTACCCTAAACCCCCAGTTCCGATCATGAATATGCCAGAGATAAGCCAAACTGTAACTAGCACGGCAATGCATAAATTACAATTGCCCGTAGCAGAGTGTGACCATCATCTGTGCATAGTGAGCCATTGCCCACATAGTAGGAAAGGGCCTTTGTTTGGTGTGCTTTGGCCGCTTGCGCGAAAGGCGTGAGTTTTGGTGTCCACTATATCGCGTTTTTGGGTATTTTTGTGACTTTGCAGAATTTCGAGGCATTAGTGGCTGTGCAACACTACACAAACAACCTAGTTAGGACTACACTTTTGCTAATCAAAAAATGCGCGCACTACCAAACACATTTGCTAATCAACCCTTCACTTTTGGTAGTCAAAAATGCGAACACTACACAACACCTTTGCTAATCATTGGTAATCAAAAATGCGCACACTTGCTAATCAACAACAACACAACACATTGGCTAATCAACACTACCCTTTTTGGTAGTCAAAAATGCGAACACTGCACAACACCTTTGCTAATCAACACTACACTTTTGGCTGATCATTGTTAATCAACAACCACACAACACATTTGCTAATGAACACTACACCTTTGGTAATAAAAAAATGCGAACACTACACAACACCTTTGCTAGTCACACTACAAATATTTGGTAGTCCAAAAAAGCGGACTCTACTACACTTTTGGTAGTCAAAAGAGTATGCAACATTTGACTACTCAAACACTAATCAACACTACACTTATATTGGTAATCAAAAAAGCGCCACAACACTACGCTTTTGGTAATACAAATGTACACAACACTTTGCTAGTCAAACACTACAAAACACTACATCTATTTGGTAGTGAAAAAAGCGGAGTTTACTACGCTTTTGGTAATACAAATGTACACAACACTTTGCTAGTCAAACACTACAAAACACTACATCTATTTGGTAGTGAAAAAAGCGGAGTTTACTACGCTTTTGGTAATACAAATGTACACAACACTTTGCTAGTCAAACACTACAAAACACTACATCTATTTGGTAGTGAAAAAAGCGGAGTTTACTACGCTTTTGGTAATACAAATGTACACAACACTTTGCTAGTCAAACACTACAAAACACTACATC
>JANFAB010000403.1:0-21816 GCA_024613165.1 Pisolithus albus | reverse complement strand
GTCGATCTAGATAAGGTCACATGACGCTCATCATGCAATTAGCCAAGTCCTCACCGGAAACGAAGTCTACTAGCTATCCACCGACGTAAGTCTGTCTTCGAGTAGTTGTTTGCACCTCACTAACAACGTATTCTTAGTCCAGTGACGAGGTCTATTGGTCATCGATGGTACCGTCACCCTACAAAGCTTCAAGACAACGCATGGCAACAACGCGATGGCTTAACAAACCTGGGTGGGTGCTCGTCATCGCACGTTTCGCACGCAGACTCTGAGTCCGCACAGTGTGTTAGAAGCACAACAGGAGAAGGCGCGTCTACGCGCAGCTCGGTAAGAATTTACCCGTGGACCGGGAAGCCTTTGCTCACCAACCTGCCCGACTGCGGGAAAACCAGGAATCGTGCAAGGTGAATGTTCGAATACTGTCAACGTTGTCACTCGTCCCGCTGACTTGAATTCCGTAGGAAGAAGGCTGAGGCGCTTGCTGGTGTCAATGTTTTTAGCGATGAAACTACCGACCGCATTCTAGATCAATGTGACGCAGATGGCGACACGGCATCGACATCATCATTTCTTCATTCGACGCGGTCATCCCAATCCCAACCCTTCCAGATCTGCGCTTGTCCATTGATGCATGGAAATCGGACTGGGGACCGGAGAGTGCATGGCTCAAAAAATTCGACGAGTCTCTTCGCAAGGCACGTGAGAAGGGGTTGGCAAGTACGGATCGTTTCTTTAAAGAGTGCGAGGTCCATGCACGCGAAGGGCGCGCTTCATCCACTTTCTTCGAAAGACTTCCAGTACCACACGCGGCATGCAACGGGAACGTCAACTAGATACTTTTCTACAGATTTTTGATTTGTTGGAAGTCGTCTTAGCGGAAGTTAAGTTTTTTGAGGTAAAATTAGATGAGTATGCACCTGCTGTACCATACAGCAAGGTCTCCGATGCCAGGTACTACAGCGGATTGTAATTATATGGCCTTACCTTGAATTATAATTGTCACCCCTATAGCGAAGTACAATAACGAACTGTTCGCTATAGCTCATGAAATCGTTCCGGCATTGACGACAAGTGCATCAGACAAGGAGTAAATTAACAGAGGGAGTCCCTCGTCGATACATGGCTCACTGGTAACTGACCGGGACCCACAAGTGTTGTTGTGCTTACCTGAGGATGCAAGATGCGTTGGCTATATCATACATTGCACGAACTGAATGGTGATCTACTTTGGGTGCAAACACTACACCTGTGCAGTTTATCTATGCAACACACTTGCTTTTCCCTCAACTTCGCTGTAAAATGCTAACAGTATATCGTATTCTGGAGAAGATATCCTATTCCTTTTTTTTTGGTGGGGGGAAGGGGGTAAAGACACGAGGAGTAAAACGACAAATGAAGCTGTTACTGCTATGCGACATGGATATTACTCATTTCCTCAGATAGATCAACCACCTCCTTCCAATACTCCACGTCCGACGCCGACTCTTCGAAAGGAGGGGAACGAGAGGAGGAAGATGCATTTGACGTACTCTGGCTCAGAAAGCGCGTGCCTGGGTTGGGCACACATTTAACCTCATTGCAGTAGTACGCATCTTTGTAACGTCGTAACGCTTCTTGGAATGTGGCGCATTTGAAATGGATGTTCTTGGAAACACCAAGAACCCTTGCAGCTGCATCATTCCTATGCAGTGATGTTTAGATCAGAGCAAGTATAGACAGTGGGAGAATACTCACCAGTTGTAGAAGATGCCCGGCTCTTGGCCGACAATGACCACGTAGAACTCATTAACAGGGATGGAAGGCAGTTCGATATCGTCAGGGTGAATGGGCTGTGCCGGACGATGCTTAGGCGTGCGTGAAGATCTTGTTGGCGTCGTCGCAGTGGTACCGGTTTTGGGAGCGTTTCTGCTAGTGGGCACAGAAGGCCGCCGGACACTGGTTGAGAAGATTTGGATGAGATATGACTGGGTGTCTGGGGCACTACTGCTCGAACATGAGGGAGTAGCCGATGAGTCAGATGACCGGTTTTGCCCGCTCACTGAGGATCGAGCTGGGAACGAGTCTGGGCGGGGAGATGGGAGTAGTAGTGCGGGTTGTTGGAGTGATCTCCGTGATCTTGGTAGTACATGTGCGAACCTTCGTAACCATAACGTTAACTGTCTCTGTCCCAGAGGTGGTTGTAGTGGTGGTCGTAGTCTCCTCGATCGTCTCCGTCTCAACTGTCTCGGTGCTATGGGACAGCGCTCCTGCAGCTTCTAAGACCAATCAAATAACGTAGTATAGTACATGGTACTTGACTCACCACCGAGAGGCATATCAGCGTGATTCAAGATTGCACAAGCTTGCAATCACAGATAAATTATTGGTACTACTTCCTGTATCACGTGCACGAATGAGGAATATGCACCGAGAGTCCGCCCCAAGCTAATAAAACCAGGATGCCCGTGGGCACCAGTCGCGCACAGACGAACCGAAGGGCCAAGCTCTCCACAAGTCGAGTCCATCATGTGCTTGTTTCCCGCAAATTCTCTAGGGGTACTGCTCGGACAGTCAACGAAATTCTTGGGCCGAAGAAGATAGAAGCGAGGGCAACAGACGCGAGGGAACACCAAAGGGCACGATTAGAAGGTGACTTCACTGTAACACTAGCACTAGACTCACTGATATCTCGAGACGTATACAGCGATGACCCCCCAGGAATGACGCGCTCTCGAGGCACTTCACGAGGGACAAGAGGAATTCTTCCACGCAGAGACAGACGACGCATATGATATCAACAGCATCTTGGATGGATCCAAAGTCATCGACCTTAGTCACGGCGGTGGCGAGCTCCGTGACCTCGTCAGGGACCTGTTTAAGGATGTGCAGAATATGTGAGTAGAATGCCATTTGAGACAGCGAGATTGATACCATACAATATCACAGAGGAAACGAGGGCTTACAAAAACGCCACGTGGATTATCGAACATGCCGAGACCGAGCACAGCGGCGGACAGATGCTTTTGCGAAGGAGATGCCAGAGTTAGTGCGGGCATATTTGGAATGGAGTGCGAGCTGTACTGGTAAGTACTGCAGCGAAACCGGTCGGTGTAGGAACACCCGGCCATCGACGGACTCGAATGACGGCCAAGTGCAGCTTTACGTGCTTGGTATCTTTTGTAGGTCCTTATTTACCCAATAAGCCCTCACGTTGAACCCTACCTAATTAGGCGCTGAGAAGCGCATTCTGCACGTTAGGACTGACTCGGATTCCTCGGTCTCGTCTGCACTTGTTCGCCAAGGAATTGTTCCGTGCGCTCCTTTGCGTCCTCATACTGCTGTCATGGTGGACGCCCTGGAGCTTTACCGTGTGGCTCGCAATCGCAGCCCCCATCTTTCCATACAGGCGTTCGTGAAGACTATATCAGATCTTCAAGGCGTATGTTTCATATGGTCTACTACTGGCATGCTTGTTCACATTGAATTAGGTTCAGTATCGCCCCTACTTAGCCCGATTATTTAGCATCGCTCTCGACGTTTACCTCCAAATGCGTTTAGTTGTCAATGATCTTGTCCTCAAGGCCCTTCGTCGCGATACACCGGACTGGTCTCAAGAACGCTTGCCCCGCTTGCACGTACACTCTGGAGGACGAGCAAAATCTGAAGTTTAAATTGTTGTTTGCAATGGACGGAAACGATTCCCTCAAACGCATCTCAAGGGCCGCAATCGGCGGCTACGAATCTACTGCGAAGGATGTTGGAGAGCGGTTCATAGGTGATGACCGTTACCTGTCTCGGACATTCGTGACCAATTTGGAATGGGTTGTAGCGATGAATCTTTGATGGAGCCCACGGTGCGTTCCTTTTGGATCTTTTACTATTGTTGTTCTACCTTCCCTAACCTACAGGCTGACAACGACAACCCGTGCGCTGGAAGGTGGAAAAACATGAAAGAAGATGTTACTTCGAGAATGTGGGGTATATTCGACGAAGCCGGCATCTTCATGGCCGTCTGTCAGCATGGCTTCTCACTCGTGGTCGCAGATATAGTGCGGAGCGGTGAACAGTGAGTGTCGTATTTCATGCGACATACTGCTTTGCCTGACAGAAAATTAGGTCCAAGTACCCACTCGCTACCATCTCCAAATTGTTAGACGCGTTTGGAGACAGTCTCGCAGGCAGTTATGACATAGGCTGTAAGTTTGGAACTACTCTCAGTCGCAGCACGGTCAGACCAAGGGCGCGAGCATTGAAATATACGTCGCTTGTGCCGGCATTCCATGGTTACGCCCATCGTCGTCTATGCCAGCTTCGCTTCTTAGCAAGATACGTTGATGGTATGGGACTTGAAGATCTCGAAGGCTGCGAGCGCATGTTTTCAAAAACAAATGGGCTGGCATCGGCTGTACGTTATGCAAGTGCATTTCATCGCCGTCAAGCCATCGCGGGGTACATAGCGCACAATGATGAGCACGAGGTTTACCAGAATCTCAGTAAGTCATCGTTTTACCTAGAAGTACAATGAGTTCATATGTCCTAGCTACAATGATCCTCAACAACTACAGACAGGCCCTTCGCATTATTCAGGAAGGAAAAAACACCCTCCCGCACCTCATGGATGACCTCGGCATCACGGACGTTTCAGTATTTAGTGCGTGGCTTTTGGAGGAGAACGAGTACTTGGCTTCCCGTTCATGCGAACCCGAAGAGGAGACGCTGCAAATGGAATATTGGCAGAAGCTCGTTAATCTGGATGCAAGCCGGTAAGTCAGTGTTTGATGTGTGTCGCATGGCTCACACTCTTCTAGAAGCCATCTCGGTGATCTCGCCTGGACCGTGGCTACCCCTTGTTCCACCGGAACCTCATCATTTGTCCAGAGAGATATTGCAGCCACGACGCGAAAGGAGACGATGCGACGTCATGCCATGGAGAACTTTGAGAAGGATCTCAGGATGGTTCAAGACCTTGAGGTCAAGCTCGGTATTACAAAACGTTGGGTTCCCGAGGATGAAGAGTGGCAGACCTGGCCGCCTGGTCGCTAATCGCAAGTATCAGCGCTGCCTCGACCAGCTTGAATCCCTCATTGTCGCCCGCATTTTTGAGTTGTCGAAAATGAATCAGGCAGGCACAGGTGAATTTCATTACTGTTTCATATCCCACATAATCAACTCGCATCTACCAGGCTACAAACTGCACAAGCACATTGCAAAGGCTCTCAAGGCACGCTCAGCCGCCATCCGTACTGCGCTTGATCGGTTCAACATGGCCGCTCGCGCCTGTTCCCCCCCGCGTCGTCAGCTCACATTCGAAGAAGTTGTGGAGTACACGTTCCTTGCCGACTTTGACCTCCTTCGTAACACTACCCGTGAGGATATCTCTCAGCGCCCATGGGCTTCTCCTGCTGCGCGTGCAGCCATGGACCAATACTTTAAGGTTTGCCGTGCAGAAGAGGAAATTGAGCGCCTCAATGTTGAGGTCCGTCGTATCCTCACGTATCTACATGATGAAGATCGTTACATGAAAGCCTGTATCGCCCAGCTTCAAGTTAGCCCCCCCCCCTCGCATATCAAGTTCAACTCTACTAGTGTTCCGCAGGGGTAACCCCCGGGTACTCGGGACCTCAACCCGTACCCGTACCCGCATGATACCCGTACCCGTGACCCAAGGGTACGGGTAATTCCCACGGGTGCGGGGTCTGTACCCGCCACGGGTTTACCCCAGTCTACCCAAGGGTTTCTCCCTCAAAACTGCGCTGTGCCTCTCGTTTTTTCGCACATGCATTCTACTCGGTCAGGGCTTTCTTCTGGCTGTCTTTTTGTCCAATTCCATCCTGCCATTGTGGAGATATCAATGTTTTTGTGTATGGAGAGGTGCAACATCAGCAAAACCACCTTTTTGGCACAGAGGCCACAGTGCCACAGTGATGTCACAGTGTCCCACAGTGCCACAGTGTGACAGTGTGACAGTGCACAGTCAGGTACAGTGTGACAATTGTGTAACATTACCATGTCACAGTTCCCCACAGGCTCCCACAGAGCTACAGGCCTACAGACACACAGTGCTACAGAGATAGGGGCATCTCACAGATGTCACTGTACAGCCACAATGTCATAATGAAAGTTGTGGGGCTGGATCACAGGATTGTGGGAATATGCTTATCTCATCAATATGCCCAAAATGGGTGAGAAAAATGCAAAATACTGAAAAAATTGGATGTCTCAAAAATTAAATTTCAAAGATGTCATAATGAAAGTTGTAGTGCCTGACTAGAGGACCCCAGAGGTATGCTTATGTCATCCATCCATGCAAAAATGGCTGAGATATAGGCAATATACAATTAGTGTGTGTAGTGTACATTTTATTACCAAAGTGAAGAGTTGTGGCGCATTTTTGATTACCTAATCAGTGTAGTTGTTTTGATTAGCAAAAGTGTAGTAATGTGTGCTTTTTGACTACCAAATAAGTATAGTGTTGGTTAGTAATTGATTAGCAAGTTGTAATGTGGATGTGTATTACCAAAAGTGTAGTAAAGTGCGCTTTTTTGACTACCAAATAAGTGTAGTGTTTTGTAGTGTTTGATTAGCAAAGTGTAGTGTAGATGTGTATTACCAAAAGTGTAGTAAAGTGCGCTTTTTTGACTACCAAATAAGTGTAGTGTTTTGTAGTGTTTGATTAGCAAAGTGTAGTGTAGTCTATTGATTAGCAAAAGTGTAGTAAACTCCGCTTTTTTGACTACCAAATAAGTGTAGTGTTTTGTAGTGTTTGATTAGCAGAGTGTTGTGTAGACTATTGATTACCAAAAGTGTAGTAAAGTCCGCATTTTTGACTACCAAATAAGTGTAGTGTTTTGTGATGTTTGATTAGCAAAGTGTAGTGTAGGTGTGTGTATTACCAAAAGTGTAGTGATGTGGCGCATTTTTGACTACTAAATAAGAGTAGTGTTATGTAGTGTTTGATTAGCAAATTGTTGTGTAGTCCATTGATTAGCAAAAGTGTAGTAAACTCCGCTTTTTTGACTACCTAATTAGTGTAGTGTTTTGTGATGTTTGATTAGCAAAGTGTAGTGTAGGTGTGTATTACCAAAAGTGTAGTGATGTGGCGCATTTTTGACTACTAAATAAGTGTGGTGTTTTGTGATGTTTGATTAACAAAGTGTAGTGTAGATGTGTATTACCAAAAGTGTAGTGTTGTGGCGCTTTTTTGATTACCAATTATGAGTAGTGTTGATTAGTGTTTGAGTAGCTAAATGTTGTGTACACTTTTGATTACCAAAAGTGTAGTGTTGTGGCGCTTTTTTGATTACCAATTAAGTGTAGTGTTGATTAGTGTTTGAGTAGCTAAATGTTGTGTACACTTTTGATTACCAAAAGTGTAGTAAAGTCCGCATTTTTGACTACCAAATAAGTGTAGTGTTGATTAGTGTTTGACTAGTGAAATGTTTACAGTTTTGATTACCAAAAGTGTAGTAAAAGTTCGCTTTTTTGGACTACCAAATATTTGTAGTGTGACTAGGAAATGTACAGTAGTGTTGATTAGCAAAAAAGCGTAGTCATGATTAGGATTGCTCTGTAGTGGGCACAGCCACTAATGCCTCGAAATTTTGCAAAGTCACAAAAATACCCAAAAACGCGATATAGTGGACACCAAAACTCACGCCTTTTGCGCAAGCGGCCAAAGCCGACCAAACAATGGCCAATTCCTACTATAGGGTAGTGTATGCCACTAGCCCACTACTACCACACATTTGATTACCCACAAGTGTAGTGGTAGTAGAAAAAAGCGTAGTACTATTAGGAAAAGCGTAGTACTATTAGGAAAAGTGTAGTAGTATTAGGAAAAAGCGTAGTAGTATTAGGAAAAAGGTAGTACTATTAGCAAAAAGCGTAGTAGTATTAGGAAAAAGCGTAGTACTATTAGTAAAAAGGGTAGTAGTATTAGGAAAAAGCGTAGTAGTATTAGGAAAATGCGTAGTACTATTAGTAAAAAGTGTAGTAGGTAGTGTTATTAGCAAAAAAGCGTAGTACTATTAGTCTATTATGTGGTAGTACTTGACTTTGAATATACTACTACATTTGATTTGACTTCTGTGTGATGGAGTGATAGTTCTATTAGCTTGAGAGTGTAGTGGGATTAGGAAAAAAGTGTAGTAGTAGTATTAGCAAAAAACGGTAGTGGGATTAGGAAAAAAGCGTAGTAGTGGTATTAGCAAAAAACGGTAGTGGAATTAGGAAAAAAGCGTAGTAGTGGAATTGGCCAAAAACGGTAGTGGAATTAGGAAAAAAGCGTAGTAGTGGAATTAGCAAAAAACGGTAATGGGATTAGGAAAAAAGCGTAGTAGTGGCATTAGTAAAAAATGGTAGTGGGATTACAAAAAAGCGTAGTAGTTGTACAGGACTGTACAGCACTGTGACAGCACTGTACAGGGGGGGACTTTCCTGTGGCGCTGTGGGCGCTGTAGTGGGCTGTGGCGAGCTGTACAGTGCCGTACAGTGACTGATGGTTTTGCTGATGAAGGTGCTCTGGCAAATATCTCTTGATCGGATTGTCTGATCGGTATGATTTCTTTTTCTCCGTACTCTACTAAGCGTTCTTTAACACCCCCCAGACGTTCGCGTTGATCGCTCCAGCGATCGTTGCTCCACAGCCTCCTCTCCTCCCCCCACCCTGCTGTCCTACCGTTTTTCCCTTGCTGCATCTCCCTCAGTTTTGGGCCGGGGCTCTCGCTTTTTTGGATTCTGGTACTACTCGATTAGCTCTTTCTGATGGTGTACCTCACACCGCGATTGGCGCAGTATATGGGGAGATATTCGACATTTCGTGGCATAGGACAGTTTGATAAATATCTGGGGATCGGATGTGTGCATTATCTCAATTCCTTTTTCTCCATGGCGCCCCTGATATCCTTGACACTTCCCTGTAGTTTCGTGTCCATTCCCTGTGCAGTTATTGATCGGTGACCTCCCCCTCTCCCCTCCCTCTATGTCTCATCATATCACATATACAGTATCTTCCTCAGTTCAATGCCATGCCTCTCGCTTTTTCAGAATGTTTTACTACTCATTAAAGGCTCTCAAATGGTATATTTTAGGTCACAACTGCTGCAAAAAGTATTGAGGTATTCCAAATCTTGTTGATGTGGGTACTTTCTGACGGTTTATGCCGTATTTCCCTCAGTTCGAAGTTGTGCCTCTCGTATTTCGAGAATGTTGTACTACTAAATGTTGTCTTTCGAATGGTATATTTTAGGTCTCGATTCGTAGTAGTTAACAGTACAGTGCCATGGGTCACTGGTAAGTGCCACGGGTACACGGGTATAGTGCCAGGGGTCACGGGTTTGGTAAGGGTACCAGAGTT
Source organism: Pisolithus albus (assembly GCA_024613165.1). NCBI lineage: Eukaryota > Fungi > Basidiomycota > Agaricomycetes > Boletales > Pisolithaceae > Pisolithus > Pisolithus albus. Next base: position 12,482 of record JANFAB010000403.1, on the reverse strand, counting down.
GCAACCCGTACCCGTACCCGCAGTACCCCTACCCGTGACCCCCCACGGGTACTCTGTACCCCTGCGGATCACTAAACTCTACTACAACGTTCGAGCCAGATTCACTGATCACCACTTGCGCCTTCTTGCTGAGATTTCCGGTCTCCACGGGTTCACAGGCACTACCCTTCCAGGAAAATCAACGAAGACAAACCCTGGGGATAGCGCAGGAGAGCCGGTGACCGTAATCCCTCCGGCAGTCTCTATCTCTACCGTTCCCACTTTTCCTCTTGCAGCTCCTGACCCTGGTGACGATAATAGCGACCTGGATGAGTTTGATGCGGACGAGGATGAGTATGAGGACGATGGAAGCACTCTCACTCTGCAGGAAATCATTCGTATATCATCGGACGGATGTGGGGCGCAGGAGTAACAATAGCCTACCCATGTTAGTAGTTGGGTAGATGTAACTTAGTTTCTGCATGTTAGCTCGGCGGTGTTATTCATACTTCAGAGGTATGTCACGTGACCGTACTGTGTGGATTATCTATAGTTATTCGTGAGGTAAGGCGGGACAGGGGCACCGGCACGCCAACGTCATGAGATATCGAGCATTATTCGTACTGGTCCTAATTAGCCTACAGGTGAATGTAGTATTACATTCGAAGGGCGGGATACAATTAATTATCCAGATCTATTCATGATATAAGGCGGGATAGGAGTGCGGGGATGGCAGGAGGGCACACAGCCACACCGACATCACGCAATATCGACCATTATTCAACCTAATTAGCCTACAGGTAAATGTAGTGTTTACAAATGAAGGGCGGGATGTGCTCAATTATCTAGATTTATTCGTACCTTGGGCGGGATAAGGCGCGGGGAGGGCAGGAGGGCACACAGCTATGCCAACATCATGTGATATTGACCATTATTCATATGGGACCTACTTAGCCTACTAGTATTACTATCCGAAGGGCGGGACATGATCAGTTATTTAGATTTATTCGTACCATAGGGCGGGAATGGTGGGAGGCACACAGCCACCCGACGTCACGCGATATTGGTCATTACTCATACCAGGTAAGTGTAGTACTACGTCCGAAGGGCGGGACGCGATCAATTATTTAGATTTATTCCTACTATAGGGCGGGATAGGGAGGCGGGAATGGTGGGAGGGCACACAGCCACCCGACGTCATGTGATATTGGTCATTATTCATACCAGGTAAATGTAGTACTACGTCTGAAGGGCGGGACACAATCAATTATTTGGATTTATTCGTACTAGAGGGCGGGATAGGGAGGTGGGAATGGCGGGAGGGCACACAGCCACCCGACGTCATTGCAATATCGAGTAATATTCGTACTGGACTTAATTAGCCTATGGGTGATTAGAGTATTACATCCGAAGGGCGGGAAACGATCAATTATTTAGATTTATTCGTACTATGGCGGGATAGGGGGGTGGGAATGGTGGGAGGGCACACAGCCACACGGCCGGTGGCAGTTGACACAACAAGTAATTGGTGATTATTCATACTGGACCTATTAGCACCACCACCAACATTTTCGTACCTATTTTTTTCATGTTTATTCATACTAGATACTGGCTTTTTTCATGTTTATTCATACTGGCAGGGAATGAAGGCAAACCAGTCAAATTAGACTGACACACCCATCACGACTGTAAGTCTAATAAAAGCCATTAAGTGGGAACATCAGGTGTTTCAGCTATATGGCGGAGTAGCATCCGCGTTTAACGAGGCTGTACCTAGACAGACGTTCCATGACCCATGAGACGGAGCAGAGCCAACGTGAGTATTGATGAGAACTGTAAAATAAGTCCAGCATCTCGGAGCATGAGTTACCCCGTGAGACTAGAAGCGAGCCGTGTAGCGGCAAAGACTTCAGCAAAAACCACCTTTTCTCACCTACGCATCCTTAAACCTCCTTCGTTTTTGATGGTACTCAAGCTCAGCGGCGGATTTTCCCTGTTTTCCCTATTTCGCCTCCTCAAACGCGTCGTGGTCGTGCTGACCAGACACCTGTCGAAGACACCAATCCAGTGCCTTCTCGACACGTCCTTTCAAGGTATGCACTTCCTCTGCCTGACGGAACGCCATGTAGTTCCGGAAACCGAGCCACAGATACAGAACCAACGTCTTACGCATATCCTCTAGGACCCGCACCTTTTTGAGTTTCGCGGGAGCGGGAACGGCACCTTCACTGGTCCGCTTGTCGACACTTTCAAACGTGCTCACCAGCAGTGCAACGGCAAGAACGGCGTTGAGGTCGACTTGAACTTCATGTTTGTACAGACGAATGATTTGTGCGAGAATATCAAGTGCGGCAGGTTCTTGCCCGCTCGTACGTGGACAGTTCTTTAGCATGCCTTTGTCAGCTAGAAACATGCCCCGAGCACGCGTGTCTATAAACCTAACCATCCAGGAAGAGCCGCCCTGACTGGTGTACGGAATTTGGACACATGACGGGACCTCAAAGAGTGCCTGCATAGAAGATTCGCGATGAAGCATCTGAATCGAGCGCTGCCATCTCCACCACACGACTAAGCAGCGATGCCGAATCTGACACGACCCTAAATTCCTCGCCCGTGCGGAGGTTACACTGTCTGGTATGTTTGCTGTTCCCCTGATTCGTTTAGTACCGGTCTCCTGGACGATATCCGTGTGTCGAGTTCAGCGTGCCCTTCTGGAAACATGTCCAATGGACATCTATCCCAAGTTTAGGCGTTCCCGGATTCGTGTGCGAGTAGACAAAGTGGGCCTGCATACAGACCTGACTTTGCGGCTGCGAGTGCGCGTAGAGACATAAGTGGTTTGCCGCTATCGGTGGGCCCCACATGCATGATTTTCGTTGCATGGAACGAGCGACCGGGAAGAGGTCAGCAGGGAAGGATAGATCAGCGATCTTGTACAGCCGGGACATGATGTTTAGTATGGACGTTTCGTCGGCATGCACTCGGAAGTACACGATTGCTGGCGACCCAACTGTCTGTTCAGTAAAGACACTTGCATTCTGGTAAGATGGAGTATTCGTTCCGGGATTGAACATCGGGACGCGTTTCCGGAGGGTATTTTGTGTAGTTGGATGGGATGCCCACATGAAGAAAAGTTGGCTGATAACTTGATCGACACGCTGTCCCGAGGACATCTCTGCAGGTGCTGATATGGACCTGCCGAAGCCTAATTCTGCGAGACGGTGCTCGTTTGAAAGCATGCGACGCTGGGCGTGTGGAAGGAGGGCCTGGCATTGATCGACCTCGGTCTCGATGGCCAGGATGGCATCGTTGGCGTTGCTGAAGGCGACGTCATCTAACTCGTGGGGTTTCTTACCTACGAATATCGTCTTTCTCGGTCGAGAGAAGTCGAGTCGGAAACGCTGGCGAGTCGTGTCATAGTGAGACAATTTTAGTGAGCGTGACTTATCGTGGCTGGTCTTCTTCCGAGGAGAGCTGGAGCGGAATCGTCGAAAGTACACCTGGCTGGCCTCCAACCAGCTCCCGGTCGATAAGGACGACGACAGGACCGTACGAGATAGCGAAAGACGACATCGAGCAAAAAACATTTGGTTTGCTACAAACTTTGAACATGCAATAATCGAGGACGAGTATTTGGTTTTGTTGCAAGTCAAGAGAACGTCAGACTACGACGACCATGACGGCGAACATCACCCCAAGCCGACTGGCTGCACTGGTCAAAACTCGCTGTCAGATATTCCAGACAGCGTACAACCCAACGTCTGCACGGACGGGTGCGAAATACCTCCGTGCTCGTCTGCGGACCGTCGATGGTCAAGTACTATCCACCAGTCGCCAACATCGCTGAATGGCCAGGACATATAGAACGCAGGCTTGGTAGACTTGCGGAGGCACAAAGATTGAAAGACGTCGAAGATAAGAAACGGAGAGGCAAAGGTGCACCGCCGAAAGCCAAGGACAAAGGTGCGAGCTTTCCTTTAAAAAGAACTCCGAGTTGACGTCGAATGCAGGACAAGTCGTAGAACAGCTAGGAGACGGTAGAAGAAATGGTTCCCTGTCTACATATATCTTACAGCACTACCCGTATTGTCAACGAACGGCTAGATCTTCTGGGGCTTAGCGAAATGCCCCATCTCGGCCAGCGTGTTTGCAAACAAGTCGTTGAACTCCTGAAAGAGACCATTTCTCTCCAATTCTGACTCGTAGTCTTGGCCGTCGGGAGTGGACCCTGCCAACCACTCCTCTAATCCAGCTGTCCCGGTCAGGAGCAAGCTCCGCAACCTCGTTCTCTCGGTCTGACTCACTGGCGCAGATTGGATGGTCGTTCCAGACTGCATCATGTCGACGGGAATGATTAGGTCGACTCCTTCACCTCTATCCGGATCCCAAACCTGAGAACGGAGTACGGCTACCCATGCCTGATCGAGGTCGTCCATGAAATCCAGCAACTGCCGAAAGTCAGCCACCTCAGGGGGATAGCCCGTAACTGAGTTCATGACATCGCCAGTCAGGCGCAGTAAGAATGTTGTACGTAGTGGCGTCGAAGGATCAACGGGTGGTATCCGCAGAATGAACGCCAGCAAGTCTTGCATGGCGTGGAGGTAGGGGACAGCGTGGGCAGCTTCGTCATCGAAGGCTCCGAGCTGTTCTCGTCACTGTCAGGCCGCCGTCCACCTCAAATACATCGATGAATTCACCGTTTCTTATAAGCACTTGTGATGTCCATGAACGTGTCTTCGACATACTGAACTGCCTTGCGTTCTTGTGCTTTCGAGAGTGGAGTAGTGACATTCATAAGTGTGAGTGTATCGGACAACCGGGAGTGTATAATAGTGACGTCGAGGTAAATACTTCTCGGACTCAACCGACGTACGGCGCTCGACGACCAGTTAGTCGTGCTTCGCTAGTGCTGATCGACCATACTCCATGCCATGACCGTCGACTACGCATTGTATACAGTCCAAGATGATATCAACGGAAGGGGTCGCCACCCTCACGCCAACCCTATCCGCTGCCTGACGTCTTCCATCGTAGCGCTGGAATAGCCCATCGCCTTACACGCGCCCTTTCGTGCGACCTCATGGAGGTAAGCCTTCTCACATCTTATTCTCTCCAGCTCCGACCTGGGACCTTTGAGTAACTCTTCAACCGCATCTGCGACGTCATTTTTTAGTTGTCCGTGTCCCCTGGATGCGTACGTCCTAGCAACGTCATGTACGTCGCTCTCCGTGCACGCAGCCAGGATAGTCAAGAGATTAGATGTGCCAGGACGACGAACGGGATCGTAGGAGATACCAGGCATCGAGTCAGTCACGGCTGCACGGATCTTAGACTTGATCTCAGATGAGGTGTCTGTCAAAAGAATGCGAGATGCTGCTTCCGGTGACGACTTGGACATCTTGGAAGTCGGGTCTCTGAGCGACAATATTCGTTTTGAGGGTGCTGTTACCATCATCGTCTAGCTGGTACAGCGAAAACAGTTTATTTACTCACCGTTGACATATACAGGAAGGGGGAATAAAGGATTCTGACCCGGGAATGTGCGGTTGAATATCTCGGCGACATCTCGTGTCAATTCTATGTGTTGTTGCTGATCTTCCCCGACTGGGACGTGAGTAGCTCTGGAGGGAAAATTAATGAGCTAACCGTGAATAGGAAGTGTTCACTTCCAACCTGTATACGAGTACGTCCGCAGCTTGAAGAACCGGATATGTGAACAAAACCAGAATCAGAAGTGATTCATTCACTTCGTCCTCGGAGCCAGCGTTCCTAGATGTCGCCAGCCGAGACTAAACAGCATCAAATGACAGATTCGGCACAGTATAGCAACGCTTCACCTTCCAGGTGGTCATTCGACGCAGTTTACCCATCGGCGTCAGGCAGTTCAGGATCCAACATAGTTCAAGATGGTGTGGGTTCTTTATACCTTGATCAACCACGCGGATGTATGTACCCAATAACATCGCCACTTACATGTTCTTGATGGAACAGAGTGGACCGTTCGGGGTCGAGTCCTATAGCCAGAAGAGTGGCCAACATGTCATCTCTAGCTGACCGTAGCGCGGCGGGTTCCTGCGGCAAAGTTAGCGCGTGCCATCCTACGATGGAGAACAGTAGTGTATCGTCGGGCTCTGCTGTCTCTTGCATTTTGACCCAGTTCGATAGCGCGCTCCCAGGTAGTTGCCAAGCTGTACGTGTTACCGGGGCCGTCAGATCGTCGTTGAGACACAATGCAAATCGGACTGACGTGTGGAATGCCAGTTGGCTGAATTCCAGAAAAAATCACGCGTTTCTGAGGCGGTTTCGTCGACCGTGAACACTGTCTGAAGTCAGTTGGACCATGGCCGGTGCGTTGCAGTCTCGGAGTCGCTCGTTGGCAGACGCGTAGCATGAGTTTCGTGGTAAAACAAAAACACATCGCACTCGGACGCCGTCATGGACGACGGATACCAAATGCTCGACGACGACAACTACGAAGATGTCACGGCCCTATCCCTTGCGAGGTGCGCTCGTCGCGCGATTTCATACTTCAACTCTGGAGTTCTGAGGCGTTGCCCCTCAGATGGCTTGGCATGCTGGCTATACCCTCTCTCAGACCGTCTTTCGTTCTTATACGTTCACGCCTTCGGATTGGTTAGTGTTGTTCTCAGAGCATCGGCACTTGGCCTGCTCAAATACTGCGATCTGGCGTGGAGACAATTCCTCAAGGGCAACGTCTACGATGTTCGTCCCACAACTCTTCCCGTATTATTCATGCCTCACACTTTTGGGTAGTCCGAGGACTGGCAAAGCGAGAATGTGATGTACCCATGTTTGAGACTTATCCAGGGCTGTAAGTCCCATCTTGGGCATGCTAGACGAAGCCTGCTTCTGGGTTCGCAATTCCTCCCGAGGTAAGGATAGAACCACTGTCCAAATGCTCCCCCCATAACGCGTTCGAGATAGTGCGGTCGACGTGGAGGACTGCACTTTCCCACCGCCTAGTCCTTCGAAAGGTCGTACTGGATGCTCGTTGCATCCCTTTCCTAACCCCCAATAGACTCTCGTCGAACTCTTTTCAGCCTTGCCGTCAAATGACTATTACCGCTTCCGGTCACTCATCGAGACGGCGCGTGTTATGCTGCAGCATGTACGCCTCCCCCCCCTCCGCTTTCTCTACGAGCATACTCCCCTGCACCGCGTGCGTTCAATCCTCAGTTTCCGCGAATTTTCGTTTCTGCGATTCCTCTCCACCCGATACAAGTACCAGAGCAAAGCAAGGTATGGGCCACGTTAGCAGGGCTTCTTGACTCTCTAGAGCATACTGATCGACATACCCGATCTCTCTACGTCGGACGTCGGTGCTTAACTTTTCTCGTCCAGATTACCACGCTCAGCGCTGGGCTCACTATTAGGTCGTGGCACGCTTCATATTTGGCAGCCTCAGCCAAATCAATCTTTGGCTTACGTCCGGTCTGCGTTCCAGGTGTGCTCGTCCACTTTAGCAATCCTTTATCGATGCCAATTGATGCGACGTTGTGCAGTCAGCTTTATATGAAAACGGAATTATTCTAAACAAATATGTTCAGAAACATGCCCTAGACAGCTTTTTCATGGAAACATTGCGGATACCTTACGACTCATTATTTTCTTCTTCTCAAACCCGATGGGTTGGTACGGATTCTTGGCCACCGCTGCAGCTCGAACAGACCATCACTGAGGTAAGCTCGATCGGTTCCGACGACAAATAGATAGTCTTGATGGAACGGAGTAGCTCTTGGTCGGACGCGTGAAGTCGCGCTTTGGTATAATCCTCCGCGAAGGCGGAGGTATTGCATGAAGTCGTTATTCGACTGGCATCAATTGTATGTCATACTGACGGATGTCTAGAAGCACCTGGTTCCCGTTGTAAGCGGTGCTGTCGAATAATCCGTTTTCTCTCTACATCAATGACGTTTTCAGCAGTCTGAAGTAGATGTGGTTGCGAGGCTGCAATCCCTGGTACTGATGCGTAAACAGGACGAACTGAGAAACCTTGCCGACGACCCTTCCGCTTGTGCAAGGTGACGTATGGCGCGTTTCGGAGCGGTGCACTGATCAACGCCGCCATTTGGGTTTTGCGAGTACCGCAGAATATTGCCGTAGTGAGGATGCGTGCGATCAAGTTGGCAAAGCCAACTGTCGCAAAATGGTGAGAGTCACTGTACTCATTCTGAAACATTTTGTACCCTCACTCATGACTGCGTAGCTGGTTCTTATTCTGTCCAGGGTCACGTTTGATTGTTGTGTTGGTTAACTTCTGGCTGTCCGTACAGATAAAAAAAAGTACGCCGATGATCGCTGCACCAGCAGCTCAGTCGGATGCAAATAACTCACAACCGGTATGGCAGCCAATGCGAAAGCGCTCTCAGGATATGGTGGATAGTCGAGGTGAGGGTGCCAAGTGCTACGTTATTAGACCAGCGGGTCGAAGAGGAGTCGTAAAAATGGTCGTTGGGTGGCTGGAGCGTTGTGTTCGCCGATAAGCGGTATGAACCATTGTTGTAGCCCAATAATGTAGGGGTGATGTAGATCTGTTGTGTGGATCAGACACAAGAAAACTCAGAAGTCGGATGCTTGTGCTCGACGAGGCCAGAGGACAAAACTGTGTAATAAACGGGTATCGAAACTACATAAAGAAGGACGGGGAAACCGGGTGCCATCTCCCCATCTCGTCATACGACCACGCTACAGACACGATGAGACCAGAGGGATAGTGTCGAAATAGAAGTGGGATAAGAACAGGTGGGCACCATCTTGTCTTCTTGTTAGGCTTGACTGGTAGCAGTCTGGGCTGCTCTAGCCCGCAACGTGCCCAACTGCCTACAGGCCACACCTCCACAGCGCTTATCTTCAGCTCTTCATCTCCACGACATCAACGTCCAACCCAACATCCAAACCTCGCACCGAATACGCGTCTTGCAATGGCGGCCCGCAGGCAGCCGAAGAGATGTCCCTTCTTGCGCTTTACCAAAAAGTCACATATGCCTCCATCAGTACGTATTTCTTTCCTTTGAAAGACATGAAACTTAGCGGTCTTTGAAGAACCAGTCATCGGACGCCCCTGAAAACCCCCCCCATGCCTTCCCAGCATTGATGCGCCTGCAAATACCCCTCGAAAGCTTCTCTCCACTATATTCCGCCGGTCTCACCAGACTCGAGTAAAGGGTCCCGCGACAAAGATGGCTGACGTACGTCCTGGCGAGCAAGTCGAAGCTGCAAAACAGGCAGTGGATGACTTGAATCCCATCCCTCCAGCCCTGCAAGCGGCGGTTGGTCTGGTTGGACAGGCCGATACCGCTATGGCAAACATTCAAAATATTGAAGCCATTCTTCAACCTCTCAAGTTGTTCAACTCCTTCGTCACCAATTTATCGAATGTAACCAATCTATCGTTCCTCGCTTGCATGTCTGATATAAGCACGCAGGTTCACCCCTATGTCTCGCTTGCGCTGGGAATTCTGACGGGCGTTTCTCAAGTACGTTTGTTTTTTCCTCTTGTTTTTTCCTCACTCACCTAGTCCCCGATAGTTGCTCATTAATCAAGCGAACCTAGACAACGAGGTGTTTGGCCTCCTCGGCACGATCAAGGATGTCTACGAATTTCTCATGGAAAAGGATACGCATGCCAATTTTGAAAGTATGCAAGAGACGCTACGAAAGATTTCGCGGGAGGTAAAGGATGCAGCGGAGTTCATCGTAAAATACACCAAAAAGAAGAACTTTGGTACGTCTTTTGGTTATGGCAAATCTGTTTGCCTTTCGTGTTCTGAGGTGGTACACTGTCAGTCGTACGAATTGCAGACGGCATTGTCCACGACCCACAGACCATTGCCCGTGCTCACGTCAAGAATCTAAGTGACCTGATGCAACAGTACCGGGACCGCACCGTCCGGGACATCCAGATCAATGTGTATCACGTCCTTGAAGATCTGAACCTCGACGGCATGGCTTACGCAGGTGATGCGGGATTGAATACGACTAAGAAATGCCTCGATGGCACGAGGTCAGAAGTTTTGAAGGAAATCACCCACTGGATTGCCGATTATGATGACAAGGCCCCTCGCATCTTGTGGCTGCGCGGGCAAGCGGGAAGAGGAAAGTCTGCTATTGCTCATACGATCGCGGCATGGGCTCAAGATTTGGGGGTACTTGGGTCTTGTTTCTGCTTCGCTCGCGACAGACAGGCCGAACGGAGGGAGGGTAAGATTCTGACCACCATCGCTCGCGACCTGGCTGATCATGACCCTGCATTCCGGCGAGCATTGTCGAGCGTCGTGTCGAACAACAGTTCTCTCAAGAGCACATCTGATGTGCTGCAGCAGTGGACACGATTTATCTTGGACCCACTATCCGCGATTAATGGAGAGGTCACTGGAACGTAGTCGTGGTAATCGATGCCTTGGACGAAAGCGGGTCGTCGTCATCGAGGGAAGCTATCCTGCACCTTTTGACATCCCCAGAAGCCGCACAATTGCCTTTCCGGATCTTATGACGTCCAGGGCATTGCGGACATTGAACACTCCCTGCGAGCTGCTTCGCATGTGCAGGCGACTTCGTTGGATGACGTTCCTCTGCAGTTGGTGGAACGTGATATTGGGCTTTACGTTAACAAAACTCGAGCGAGTTCCAGGCATTGGGTTGGGGTAGTGGAAATCCGGAATATCGTCAAAAAATCTGATGGTCTGTTTGAGTGGGCTCGTCTGGCCTGCGCATTCATCATTCCAGATAAAGCTGGAGAGACTCCGAAGAACGCTATGAAGCCTGATGACCCTCGAGTCCAAAGAAGGAAGAACACTTCTGGATACGACTTACTCTGCAATCCTGGGGGAGGTATATACCGCAGTCGGGGAAGGGCCTGGACGATACCGCTCGGTCATGCACCAGATGTGATGACACTTGAGCCTCTTCCTATGACAGCATTAGATCGCATCCGTAAAAATTCCCAAACAAGGAGGACCACTATGATATGACTCTCATCCTCGAGTTCATGTCTCCTGTACTCAGTGGCATTACAGACTATTCCTCTGTCCGACCCCTTCATGCATCCTTCTATGACTTCTTGATGGATCATTCACGGAGTGGCGTCTACTGTGTCGCCACCTCTAATAAATGACCTAGCCTTTGCTACATTGCAGACTCTTCGTGATGAACTACGGTTCAACATCTGTGCATTGGAAAGTTCCTACTTGGCCAATGTGGAGGGGTACCAATCTGAAGGAGAGAGTCAACAATAATATTCTACCTCATCTCTCTTACTCTTGTCGATTCTGGGCTCAGCAGCTAGAGAAGAGTACATATGAGCCAGCACTTGGAAATTGGTAAAGGATATTATGGAAGTGGAAGAATTATATTCTGGTTGGAAGCACTGAGTCTTCTTGGGGTGGCTGGAGAGGGTGTAGGTGCTCTTACCTCTGCTTTGATGTGGTACCAGTGAGTACTTCATGCCTAGCTAGTTTTATTGGATGGCATCTGACATGGCATGGCAGGGTGAAGATGACTTCAAGGATACATTGGAATTGGCAAAAGATGGAATCAAGTTCATTGAGAACTTTAGCAGTGTAATGTGGCACAGCACCCCTCACCTTTATGTCTCTGCATTGCCCTTCATTCCTCCAACACATTGCTATCAGCAATGCTTCTACCAAAATTCTCCTGCCTTGCTAGGGTTGCTGTAGGGGGTCTAAGAGAATGGCCAGCAGTTCAGCTTGTCCTACAAGGCCACACTTCTGGTGTCAGTTCAATTGCATTTTCCCTGATGGGAAGAGGATTGTCTCAGGCTCTTGGGACAAGACTGTGAGGGTTTGGGATGTTGGGGGCGGTGTGCAAATTGGCAGCCCTCTTGAGGGCCACACTTCTAGGGTCACTTCAGTTGGATTCTCCCCTGATGGGAGGAGGATTGTCTCAGGCTCTCTGGACAACACTGTGAGGGTGTGGGATGTTGAGGAGGTGTGCAGATTGGTAGCCCTCTGGAGGGCCATGCTTGGAAAGTCAGTTCACTTGGAATCTCCCCTGATGGGAAGAGGATTGTGTCAGGCTCTTGGGACAAGACTGTGAGGTGTGGGATGTTGAGGGGGTGTGCAGGTCGGCAGCCCTCTGAGTGCCATACTTCTGGGATCACTTCGGTTGGATTCTCCCGTGATGGGAAGAGGATTGTCTGGGGTTCTTGGGACAAGACTGTGAGGGTTTGGGATGTTGCAGGAGGTGTGCAGATTGGCAACCCTCTTGAGGGCCATACTTCTCAAGTCAATTCAGTTGGATTCTCTCCTAATGGGAAGAGGATTGTCTCAGGCTCAACAGATAAGACTGTGAGGGTGTGGGATGTTGAGGGGGGTGTGCAGGTTTGGCAGCCCTCTTGAGGCCATACTTCTGGGTCAATTCAGTTGAATTCTCCCTGATGGAGGAGGATTGTCTCAGGCTCAACAGACAAGACTGTGAGGGTGTGGGATGTTGAGGGAGGTGTGCAGGTCGGCAGCCCTCTTGAG
>JANFAB010000402.1:20000-21934 GCA_024613165.1 Pisolithus albus | reverse complement strand
GACTTGAATGGGAACGGGGTACTGTAAGCGGTAGAGTAGCCTTGTTGCTACGATCCGCTGAGGTTAAGCCCTTGTTCTACGGATTTGTTCGACTTCCGAAGTCGAGCCTTTCTGCTTGCCACGCCTTTCACTTGAGGGCCGGTCCATTTGGACTTGTGTCCTGTGGAGGGCATGTCTTGTGGAACTCGCATCCCTGGAGTTCAGGGCAGGCTCCCCCTGATGCCCTATGGTCATCTCACGGCAGTACTGGGCATCCACGGCCATAGGACTTTGAAAGCACCGCATCCCGTCCGATCTGCGCAGTTAAGCAAAGTGCCGCCTAGTTAGTACCATGGTGGGGGACCACATGGGAATCCTGGGTGCCGTGGTTGTTTTTGGTCTGATCTAGCATTCGCATTTTTGACTACCAAATGTGTCGTCGTACTGTCCACACTTTTCTAGGCTAAGTGGGTAGTGCAGGGGTGCGCATTTTTGATTACCAATGACTGGCCAAAATGTGTTGTGTAGTGTGTGCACTTTTGATTACCAATGATTAGCTGAAGTGTAGTGTGGTAGTGTTCGCATTTTTGATTACCAATGATTAGCTAAATGTGTTGTGTTGTTGTTGATTAGCAAGTGTGCACGCTTTTGATTACCAATGATTACCTGAAGTGTGGTGTAGTGTTCGCATCTTTGATTACCAATGATTAGCTAGATGTGTTGCGTAGTGTTCGCATTTTTGACTACCAAAGGTGTGGTGTTGATTAGCAAATGTGTTTGGGTAGTGCACGCATTTTTGATTACCAATGATTAGCTAGATGCGTTGTGTAGTGTTCGCATTTTTGATTACCAAAGGTGTGGTGTTGATTAGCAAATGTGTTTGGTAGGGTGCGCATTTTTGATTACCAATGATTAGCTAGATGTGTTGTGTAGTGTTCGCATTTTTGATTACCAAGAGTGTAGTGTTGATTAGCAAAGGTGCAGTGTAGTGTTCGCATTTTTGATTACCAAAAGTGTAGTGTTGATTAGCCGAAAGTGTTGTGTAATGTTCGCATTTTTGATTACCAAAGGTGTAGTGTTCATTAGCAAATGTGTTTTAGCAAAGTGTTGTGTAGACCATTGATTAGCAAAAGCGTAGTAAACTCCGCTTTTTTCACTACCAAACAAGCGTAGTGTTTTGTAGTGTTTGATTAGCAAAGTGTTGTGTAGACCATTGATTAGCAAAAGCGTAGTAAACTCCGCTTTTTTGACTACCAAACAAGCGTAGTGTTTTGTAGTGTTTGATTAGCAAAGTGTTGTGTAGACCATTGATTAGCAAAAGCGTAGTAAACTCCGCTTTTTTCACTACCAAATAGATGTAGTGTTTTGTAGTGTTTGATTAGCAAAGTGTTGTGTAGACCATTGATTAGCAAAAGCGTAGTAAACTCCGCTTTTTTCACTACCAAATAGATGTAGTGTTTTGTAGTGTTTGATTAGCAAAGTGTTGTGTACATTTGTATTACCAAAAGCGTAGTAAACTCCGCTTTTTTCACTACCAAATAGATGTAGTGTTTTGTAGTGTTTGACTAGCAAAGTGTTGTGTACATTTGTATTACCAAAAGCGTAGTAAACTCCGCTTTTTTCACTACCAAATAGATGTAGTGTTTTGTAGTGTTTGACTAGCAAAGTGTTGTGTACATTTGTATTACCAAAAGCGTAGTAAACTCCGCTTTTTTCACTACCAAATAGATGTAGTGTTTTGTAGTGTTTGACTAGCAAAGTGTTGTGTACATTTGTATTACCAAAAGCGTAGTAAACTCCGCTTTTTTCACTACCAAATAGATGTAGTGTTTTGTAGTGTTTGACTAGCAAAGTGTTGTGTACATTTGTATTACCAAAAGCGTAGTAAACTCCGCTTTTTTCACTACCAAATAGATGTAGTGTTTTGTAGTGTTTGACTAGCAAAGTGTTGTGTA
>JANFAB010000401.1:0-21992 GCA_024613165.1 Pisolithus albus | reverse complement strand
AGAGCACATTGGCTCTGTAGAAACCACTGTGCCCCACGCGAAGGTGAAGGCGATGTCTGACGTTGAGGGGAAGGGGAAGGCCAAAGCAGAACCCTTATCACCCACACGTCCTTCCCATAAACGCACCGCCGAGCAGCGCTCTCCACAACAGCGTGTTTTGTCATCAAAATACCAATGCATGGAGCCACACTAGAAGGACGCCATTGATCACATATCTAGTAGCTAGTAAATTCTTTCCTGTTCAGCCTTTCTTTTTTTGGTAGATTAGTATGCTCATGAGGAAACTGACGAAGTCAACCCCTCATAAGTACGTGGGATTGGGGGTTTCACCCGTAGTAAGGCATGACCATACGCATAACATATGCATATTATCCAACGATACCCAGGGAAAATGCCTACGGTAGTGTGGGACTCTCCATCTCGTACAATACCCACTAACACCCCCGACTTCCAGGTCCAATTTTCCAGAACGTTTCCCTTGTTTTGTAGAGTACCTTTCCAGGCTGTGGGGATCAACTCCTCTTTCAATGCTTTTTTACCATAACGCTTTATATCTGTCCGTAACTTATCAAACTGATAATTATACTTGTGATCTTCGGCAGCTATAGCACCCGACAAACGACTGGAATTTCAAGAAAAATATATCTTCGGAGCCGGCAGGCCCAGACGATGTGCTCCGGGCAGGCCTTAGTCAAGTCCTACATAGGATACATACAACCCAACAGACTCTAAAGGGAAAGAAAAAAAGGAGCTGGGGTATGGGAACCTATATTCTAATGCCTGACAACCTGGAATTGGCGGTGGGAATTGGTTCGTCCGCGGTTCGTCCGCGGTTCGTCCGCGGTTCGTCTGTGGTTCGCGCAGAATATGTCTTCTTAATAAGGCAAGCAGAGAGGTCACTCCACCCTCGCACATAACATTGTAGATTTATGCACCGTGTGCTAGCAGCCTAGATGTGGTGAATTATTACAGTCTATCGGGTGTAAGTGTTTTATAGTCCAAGCTGGGCCCAGTCGCGGCAGTAGCCAAGCTTGTCTCCAGTGAAAATACCTTTTTGGCGACGCAGCGATGATTATTACCTAATCCCGTTGCGACGCTTGAGCGTGTGTTCAACTTCAAAAACACATTTTTTATAAAAATCTTGAAGGCTATGGCACGACAACGGACCTGACGAGCAATTCGACGAATGCCATAATGCTGGTGGAAGCTCCCGAGAACGCGTTGGTTCTGCCGTGACTACGGCTCTTGAGCGCCAGAGAACGTGGACGATGGGTCGATCTCCACCCATCTGGGCGAAGGTGTGCTATTTGATGTCGTCATGAGGTCTTTATTAATGATTATCGACCTTGCTATTCAAAGTGCCGCCAAGAAATATGTGAATCTTTGGAGTATTTCCGCAGCTACCAGAGTGGAGTGTATCAAAAGGACAACCTCGCCAAGGGTTATCTTCTGGGAGGTTTCGCTGCCAGGTACTTGTGTGTCATGTGTTCTGGATGATCGTATGCTCACTGTTCTAGCCGAGATATTTCCATCATGGTGGAAAATTCATCATCTCCCATTGGTGTGTATTCCTTCACAACACGGATGACACCGACTATTGAATTCGGTTCAGCGGAGGAAAATCAGTGGCCGGTTTGGATCCAAAGCATGGTCATGGTCTTCGGGATCAACCGCATCAGACAAGTCCGTCCGCGCCCTTCTGAAAAACCACACAGATGGACAGCCGCTCGTGCTCCTCGCAGACGATAGGTATGCGCTTTTCCCATACGACCCTTGGCGCCCCCGGATATACGTATGTAGTTCTTGGCGTATACTGGATATCTCACGCTTGGGGTAAGCTCTTCTTGCTAGCCTGCATATAACTTTACAAAGGTTTTCAGCTGAATACGAAGAAAACAACGCCGGTTCAAAAACCCGTAATTCGCTGGAAGTTCGCTTTCCAGTGGTGCGAGGATCAGGGCGCTCGTGGTGGTTGAGCAATGAAGATGACCTTGCGTCACTCTGCACGCCGCCACCTTCTCGTGAAACTCAGTTTTTACTGTATGGGTTGCTCACAGGAAAGTCCTTGCGTTTACACACAGTGTGGGATGTGTTGCATCCCGAGTGCAAGGAGTTTTGGAAAACCAACGGGAGAGAGCTCAATACTCTGAGGATTTCTTGAGGCTGAAACCCAGGACATTCAGAGACCTGCCTTCTGTAATTCCTGTCTTCGGTCCATCGAATCAATATTGCCAGGGTTGGCATTGTTCCCTTTGCGGTCGACTTTCCAGTCGGTGGGTTTTCACATGACGTCAAATGTAGTTCTAGACTCAGCAACTGGCAGATTTAAATGGGAATATTGGAAATGTTCTCATTGTCATGTACGTTTTCAGACGCACCTCACTAAGCAGGAAGAACTGAACATGTACTAACTTTCCAAGAATCGGAAACTGGTAGAATGGGAGATCTGCAGCGCAAGCGAATGTGGCCACCCGGACTCACCCAAGCCGCAGGTTAACATCGCGAAGGATTCCTGTGGGTGTCAGCCACCACTGCTCAACTTTTCTATGACATAACCCCGGCCTATCCAATAGGCATTAGCCATGTTGTGCCCGCGTTGATTGATTTGGACGGTATTGAGAGGTCGATAAAATCGAGACGCTTATCTTACCTTCCAACCGGTATGTAACTCATACGTGACTTTCATTTGGTTTCATCAAGTGTCTAGAGGCAAGATACATATCATCTCCGGTACCCCTCTGGTGAATGGAGAAGCAGATAGAATATTCCAAGACTACCAACAACAGGCAAGTTGCGGTCAATTGGACCTTCAGAGATACCCCCTAAAAACTGTGAGACTCACTGGTTGGCTGGTGTCATCTGTGCTAACACCTCTCAGCATAAAGGTCAGCTCTTTGGCATTGTATCAGCACTTTGTGTAAATCCAGTATAGTGCGAGGAACCTGCTATCCCAATATTTCTCCCATAATTGTGAGTCGTAGAATTCCTCCAAAGACCATCTGACGCGTCACACAGCCGGAGAGCCATACAATGTACTTATGCTATCCGGTCCGCATGTTGAATCACTGATGATCCACACAGTACGTGGGAGCCACGACAGGCACCGTTTCACTTGCCGAAGCACCAAGCTGTGTCCGAGATGCACTGAATTTAATCGAGGAGAGGTGAAGCTGGTAGTAAAACCAGATACACGGTTCAACGAAGTCCTCACTGCAGCCTACCTCGAAAACCAGAAGATGTCGGTCCGTTAAATTGACTACTGATTTGAATGTCTCGAAAATGGTCACATAGTTCCACAGCGACGATGAGAGGGGCGTTGGGCCTGTAATCGCCTCCCTGTCGTTAGGTTCCTCCGCAAAGATGAGGTTTCGCCACTGCCGAACAACCGAGGGTTCCAATCAAAAAAAGGAGGACGCCCCTGTCGTTTATCCTTTGCCATGTAGGTGTGCAGCTTCCATACTGGACTTATAATACTCAACCACGTTCCGGCCTAGGGAGACGTCCTTGTGATGGAGGGGCATGACGTTCAACCCACTACGAGTAGGTGTTTCCCCACATATAGTGCCCAAGTAACCTTTGAATATGCAGGCATATGGTCCATTCCAACCAACTTTCGCATTGCTGCAACGGCTCGTTTGATCAGCATTACTTGAATACCGTGGTCAGCTACTTTCGTTCGAGCCATGTACATGCTTTTGAATTCCTTTGTGACTATACTATACCAATCTTCATGTACTTATTGTTGAGAAGCTACCAATGCTTTGGTAGATCGAATTGCAACCCCAACTAAATCCGCCATGGAGCTCATACATTATACACACTCCAAAGGTGAAACATCTGAAGAATGAGAAATGCTGTTAAATCGAGAAAAGGGGGCCCACCGCCGTAATAGGTTAGGTTAGTTAGATATGGATGCAGTATGCATGTTGGAAGAGCCAACGTACGGGCACAGTAAGCCATGTGGAGAGAACGTCGTTTCTACAAAGAGGGTGGGCTATATTATATGTGCCACAGCGATTGTTGACTGAGGACCATCTCAGATGACATCAGTTATATTATAGTTGTATGATTGTTCACTTAGCTATGCCAAGTATCCTAAGCAGCCCGAAACACACGTACTACATTCTATTATGCAATTGAACGGTGAGGTGAGGTTTTACTTGTCGCTTACTAAACATAAGTAGACACATAACCTTGATGCCGTCAATGCGTGGGAATATTTGCGGAAGCGCACCTCTTCCACAACATTGTTAACTATCGTTCCTGCGGCTGCGTATCATACCCACTAATCCTCGAGCAACGATCTCCTCCAAACGTCTTCAACAGTGTCCGTCAAAAAACTCCGCAGAGCTCAAGAAACCAGTCAACCGCATCCTCGCAATTTCCGACCGACGCGTCATCTCCACGGACCAACTGACGAGGGCGGAACGATTGGAAAGTTGGAGGGAAGGTTTGATGGGGAGATCAGGGAGGCACTGGTACGTGGCTGTTAACTCACGTACTGCATATCTTACGTCAAACGTCCAACATACATAGGAATCCGTCGGGCCGATCATCAAAAATACGGACGTCATCCCTCACATGCTAATTGGCGTCGAAAGGATACCTCTACTGCTCTGAGAACGTCGGAACTCCACAGAATCCGTTGCCACAATGGAACCACGCACACATCCGTGGTTGCTCACGGTCGAGCAACGGTCCACAGAGAATCGCCAGGAAGGTTTGCTCCAACCAATTGCGTCGTCGCTTGGCCGGGTGATGGACGCCCTTGAACATACAAGTATTCGCGCTTTGAACGACGACAGGGAGAGTGAACTGGCAAGTGTAGGGGAGAAGTTGACGAGCTGATGGATGTTGAAGAAGAAGATGTGAAGCCGGTTCATGGACGGTCGACGAAATGTGGACGGCCTCAATCAACACCCAGTCGCTCAAGTATGCGCCCCCGCTCCCCATCCCGACCTCAGCCGCGCGATATTGACGAGGACGATAGCGCTGGGGCAGGTACGTCTGCATAAAAAAAGGTCAGAAACTGCGGCCGTGCACAAGTTTCCGCTCGAACCACACCTCCCCCCGATCCCGAATTGTGTGGGACATGTATCTCTCGCATGGTAGTTTACACGCGCAGCACAGATAGGGGGGTATGTGACCCGTGCAAGAAGAGGAAAATTGGATGTACGCGAGCTACCCGTCGTCGCGCACCATCGACCACCAGGCGTTCCAAGAAGGCACCCAGCACAAACACGCCCGCACGTCGAAATCTTCCACGTACGGAGGAGCCCCCGATGGAGAGATGAGTCGCCTGCCGCCGAAACCAACGATGTGGACGAGCCACCGATTAAAAAGAAACGCCGTGCGTCTACCGTCATCGACGACGGTCCGCGCCCTTCCGCGTGCTCAGGTGGAAAAGCAAAAAATCAGCCGTTTTGTAATTACAAGAACTCTCACATTGAACGGGGATAATAGTCAACTACACCACCGAGGGCGGTTTCGGCAGAACAGCAGACCCAACCTATATAGCCTCCGTCCGCACCGACTCCGGCATGGCTGCCGCGGACTGCATCACCTGGCATCCCCGAACTACTAACACGGGTAGATGCAATGACGGATAGGCAAGATTTAATTTTAGCGCGGGTGAATGGTCTCGGAAGGCGGATGGTGGTGTTAGACACCCGCATTTCAGCACCTACTCTTGGGCTCGCAGACGATCGGATCCACATGCTGGAAACCGAGCTTGCTCAGTTTCAATGGGAGGTAGGCACCTTTACACGGGAGATCGAGGCTTTGAGGGTTAAGATTCAGGGAACGACGGATACAGAGGTGGTGTATTCCACAAGGCCACAGGTGGCGGACCTGCTAGATCATTCCAGGGCCGTGTTGTGAGGGTATCACGCCAGCGCCCCCCCTCGTTCAGGTCCCCCGACCCAACTTCCTGCTGCCATCTCACACCAAACATGAAGATATAACCTAGCCGCACCTCGAGATAATTGTAACGGCCCGAGCGGATGTGCGGGCCCGAACTTTGACGAAAAACTATTCCTGGGTGATCACCAGACTCGTGAGTCATCAGATTTACTTGCTGAGAATGACCGACTCTTCATGTTGGATGTGCAAACGAGAGCTTGGTGGCTGGAACGCAAGAAGTAGTGCGCATACTTGGAGGTATCTATTGACGGACTTCTTAGCTGTACAAGCTGTTTTGCATCTCGACCGGTGCAGACCTCGAGAGCTCGTCTTGATCCCAAATAGGAAGGATTTTCAGCAACAGGATGGTTCCCACGCAGTTATGGCTGGCCTTGCGAGCAATGTAATCGAAGCCTTCATCTCAGACTGGATCCCCCGCTTTCCAGACCAATACGGCGGACTCGCATTTCCATTGGTGGCTAAATGGCGGTTCAAGATACTACATTGACTTCCAGCGGCTGAGAGGGGGACGCATCAATGGCTGTTGAATCAGCCATCGTTCGCCGACCGCCTCTATAGCTGGCCAGAAACTCGTGTTTGAACGGAATGACGATCAGATGAACCACCCATTCCCGAGGTGGTTCGCATTGCAGAGATTAATTGGCACACCAGATGTATCGTGCAGGGCCAATGATTTATTACAGTACATACACAGAGAATGTCACTGTTTCAGCATTGTAAATCCAAAGTGTGAGGTGTGTCATATCATTCACCCATCCGCGAGCACCATTCTCTATGTTCCGAGTCTTTACGAGTTTTCATACCTCGTTGTGGAAATTGGGCGGCCGCCTGAGATTTTTAATATTCAATTGGATGCGGAAATAGTGTACCGGCTGCCTCTGAGGTCCGCCATTTGACGGAATAATATGGGTCATTGCGACGTCCTCGGGGGGACGAATGACTTAGACTCTTTGACAACGGTCTCCGTAGGCAATATAGAGAGTTCCAGATATCTTTCTACAGTGTTGGTCAATTATCCGAGCTACTCGATAACTCAGTTTTCCTCCCTCTCACTTGGTATGTGTTGCTGATGGCACCTAGAAGGTACCACAGCCTGGTATTACCATTCTCAATAAACCGTTCACAACGGATTGAATTCTTTTCGAAGCAGATACAGTCGTATTTATACAATGTACAATCCCACACACGATTCGCAGGACAGGCGCACGCTCCCGGGCCCAGTAGGCAATAAAGCAGCGGTGCGACACTCCAGATGCCCTACCGCCCCATCAGCAATGACCTCAAGTAATGTGCGATCTGTCTTTGGGGTTCTGGTTGGCGACTTCAAGAGATCTGCAAATGCTCTTGGTGTTTCGTCCCGGAGTTGCTACCTCTGGCGAGAGATACTGGAAGAACATGGTTCTGTCAACCAGCCGCCTTCCCTGCTGGCAGGGCGTGCACAAACAGTAACGAGGGCTCTCTTGACAGTTCATGGTGAGTAGGCTTGGTTTATGGGGAAGCAAGGACCGACGTACTGCGGACGAACCGCGGACGAACCGCGGACGAACCGCAGACGAACCGCGGACGAACCGCGGACGAACCGCAGACGAACCGCGGAGGAGCCCACCAAGCTCATCGAGATTTACTTTGACTAGACCCACCTGTGACTGTGAGGAAATACGAGATGGTATTATGACATAACACCCACTCGTATTTCCATACTCTCAATTTGTCGGGGAATAAACTACGTTTAGTACTAGGCTAATGGGTCGACGAGGGGGATGATGTACGGGACTTCTCGCTCTACGCGAAGCGTGATCGGGCGGTACCGGTGGTGACTCATATTATCCGGCGAGCGGCAGTTTCAAGGAGTCGTCTCCTGTCTGACCTGTCGTGCCGCCTCGCCAGTCTCCTTTCTGACCAGTCCTGCCTCTTCGACAGGGCACCTTTCGGTTACCCTACTCGCCCTCCCTTTCTTCGTCTAGCGCCTTTTTTCGTCTTCTATCTTCTCTTTGGCCCCGTTTTCCAGCCTGTCGTCCTACCTGTGCATTGTAGTTCAAGCCCTTTCGACCATTTTTCCAACCTGTCGTCTTGTCTGTGTATTGTAGCTCTGGCTCTTTCTGCATCCTCTTTCGGCGATGCATCTCTGGTTAGCATTTGACCCTTCGTATTTGTAGCTTTTTCCTCCGTAGCGCTGCCTCTGCATCCTCGCACCATGTATCTATCAGAGCTGCTCTGGCTATTCCGATTATCTGCGTGAATACATCCTCCAGCGCTCCACTGGCTACGTCTATGCCTTCGATATGGCTCCATTGGCCTTGTCACAGTGGAACAGTCATAATCTCCATATCCAGCAGTCGACGTGCAGTGCGCTGGACCTCCAACTTCCCGTGTTCCGTTCAGCACCGTCAAGTTAGCTGTCGGTAGCACGGCTCACGTATTCAAAGATATTATCATCCTACGAGCTTTCGATGACTACATATTCCTTGTGCTGGACGGCCCGGCCAGCAGACAAACGACAACACCACTTGATCAACGAGATTGGGTAACGCGTTATATCTCGCAGCGCAGTTCAATGGAAGACAGATTTGCTGATGTGCGGCTGGCATGGTCTTTCTCCGTCAGCCAGACAGGTATAAGATAACTCATTGCCATGTGATGGTCATGGATGATCAATGCATGGTCAGATTTAAGGATGTATGACTCTCAATTGACATTTACATCTCTTTCTTGTGCTTTAATCACAGCTTCTTATCCTTCTCTGTCAATTAGGTAGGTATAGATAATTCATTGCCATGTGGTGGTCATGGATGACCAATGTATGTCAGATTTACATGACTTTACCAACATCATCTGGTTATATCTGTGCTCTAAAGCTCCCCCGATGACATACCCGATGCCGGACACAGCTTCGAACAAAATATGGAATATCTCACGAATGAATGTGTATGGTGACAATGTTGGTATCATTCAGAAGCTATGAATGAGTAGGTATGATCCTGTAAAAAGCGAGCCGCGCAGTTCAAAAACAGGGGAGATACAACGTACCTGGTGCCGGACACAGCATCAAACAAAATATGGAATAACTTGCGAACGGCAAGGTGCGGTGATGGGACCGGTATCATTTGGAAGCTATGGCTCAGTAGTATGATCCTGAATATCGTGAGATGCACGGTGGAGCATTACAGTGGTCTCCTGGTCGTATGATGATGCTGGGCATCTCTCTGTCCATTGATAAGGTAGGCGTCAAGGGAATTCGACGAACATCACGTGGGGTGACATGGGTGTGACATGGGCAAACACGGTAACTTCAGAGTGCGCTGGAGAGTCAAACGAGTAAGGATAGGTGGCATAGACTGGGCAAGAAATTAAAAATCAATTCACCCTGCCATCAATTCCGTATTTTGCTCAATAGAATAATTATGTTATTACTCTACCAACACTCCCTATTGATCACTTTCTGACTTCGCACTTCAGTACAATTGATTTTAAATTTTTGTTGATTGTCATGCAAAAGTCACTCTTGATCATGTGATGTTTGTCGAAATCCGCTGACGCCTACCTTACGGCGTGTTGGCTTGGCTTGGGTCGGTATTCCTCGACTTAGTAAAAGCGATTATTTCCACAAGGAAGTCGGTTAGCGCCTCGATTCCTTCACCGTTCCTAAGATGTCTGTTATGACTAGGTCCTCTGATGCAGCGCGAAGTAGGTCACGAGTGGTAGATCCAAGCTGGAAACATGTAAATGTAGCTTGTCCGCCCCTCCGGCAATGATGCAGCATGACCCAGGGCCTCACATGAGCCCACAGGACTCGCCCGAGTACTCGCGCTGTCGCGGTTTGAAATTGTTCCCACGGTCCGGCAACTGCCATGTTGGCTAACGGATCTGGAAGAGAGAGAGAATTTCTATATTTATATACCGCAACAAGTAGACTACTACTAAGACGCGGTGCCCTTGGGGCCCGTAGATTGGGGTGTAGAGTATGTACTATCGTGCGATAGCGGTGAAGTAATACGTATAGTTTATAGTTGACAGGTAAAGGATATATACGGGTGAGGGTGAATGTTGGAGAATGTAACGTACTATATGGAGAAAATTATGTACGGTTCAAAGGGTGTGTGGCGTTACTCTGGGGCTGAAGACGGCGGCATGTTGGCTTGGCTTGGGTCGGTATTCCTCGATTTCTTAAAAGCGTTTGTTTTCATGAGGAAGTCGGTTAGCGCCTCGATTCCTTTTACCGTTCCTAAGATGTCTGTTGTGACTAGGTCTTCTGAGGCAGCGCGAAGTAGGTCACGAGTGGGCTCGTAGGTGGGGCATGATGCGAGGATGTGTTCCCGGGTTTGGATGTGTTCACCACATGAGCAAGAAGTGGTCTCGGTGGGGACAAATGAGGAATAGTATTCGCCTGTGAAGGCATGGCCTGTTCGACACTGAATAAGTCGCCCATAGATTGCCCGTTTGGGCTCGCAGAAGCGTTTGCGAGGTTTGAGTGATGGGGGCAGGCGGTCAGCAGGGGAAAAGAGACTATTTGCTTTCAGAGTGCTGCGCCAGTGCGAGGTCCATTCCTCGAGGAGGAGTGACCGTGACTTGTGTCTTTCATAGGCGTATGATATGGTGGACGTTGTGTTGTCAGTAGGTGGCATTGACGCAGCTTCCTTCGCTAGTGCGTCCGCTCTCTCGTTCCCGTTTATTTTAGAGTGTCCCGGGATCCAGGATATGTGTAGGTGATTCAACTCGTCTCTATTGAGGAAGGAGTTGATGGAGTCACGTATTTGTAGGGCGATACATTGTGACGTGAGCGGAGGGGTGCCGGCTAACGTCTGAATTGCCGATTGGTTATCTAGAAAGACGTGGATGTGGTGAACGTTTCTCGAGAGAGCAAAGGGAATGGCCTCATCAAGTGCCCTCGCCAGCCCTGTGAGTTCCGCATCGAAGACCTCATTGTTGCCTCCAAGGTTAAGTTTGCCGCTTATGACTTCTCGTGCGAGGAGGTAGCCAACCCAGCCAGAGCCAACTTTGCGGTCACCGTCTTCAGTCTTCAGAGAGCCATCTGTATAAACGAGTAAGTACTGGCTATCGGTGTTGAGTTTACGGACGAGTTCTAAATGTTCTTTAGCTAAACGTTTTCTATCTTTGTTGTCATCTGTGGTTATTGCGTTTATCGAGAGTCTATTTTTGTATCTTTCGTGGAAGTCGTCCCAAGGTGGGATGGCGTATATATCAATGTGCGGGATGTGCGGGTCTGAGAGATTGGCTATGCTTTGAAGGCGCGTAGATTTGTTTTTGTTGGGGGAGGGGTGGGGGTTGCGGGACATCTTGTTTGGTGGAAGGGGGGGGGCGTGGCTGGGGGGATCATAGCCTCTCCAAATTTGTGGTAGGCGTATGATGATAGGGTTGGTGCGGGGGAGTTTATGCAGACGGGTTGCATAGTTTCTGTTGATGGCATTTAGATAAAAGGGGATTGGGGGGGTGGCACT
Source organism: Pisolithus albus (assembly GCA_024613165.1). Lineage (NCBI taxonomy): Eukaryota > Fungi > Basidiomycota > Agaricomycetes > Boletales > Pisolithaceae > Pisolithus > Pisolithus albus. The sequence goes on along the minus strand of JANFAB010000401.1, from coordinate 10,614 downwards.
CTCGATTTCGAGTGCTCTTGTCGGGGTGGTACGGAAAGCAGCGCAGATGTGTCGGAGGCACTTATTTTGAACTACGGAGAGTTTGTTGGCTAGCGTTTTTTGTCCGCGCCACCAAACCGGGCTGGCATATGTCATGACACTGCGTACACATGCATTGTAGATGAGGCGGAGGCGGGATTGGTGGAGTCCGCGAACTGTGTTGGCGAGCATTTGTACACCGGTTGCGATGCGGTGAGCTTTCGTGGTGACTGTCTGTACATGCTTACGGAATGATAGTTTGGAGTCGAACCAGACTCCTAGCCATTTGATGGTGTCCGAGTGGTCAACACGGTGAGGGGAGTCCCGATACATCAGTTCGATGTGTGGGCGTGATTCTTTGCGACGCCACGAGAAGTGGATCAAGTCGGATTTAGAGAGGTCTATTGTCAGGCCGAGGTTCTCCAAGATGCGAGTGACTGTGGAGAAGGCGTCCTTCAAGATGGCGACATTGAGGTCTAGACTGACAGATGATGCGTACAGGTTGCCATCGTCGATGTAGCCTAGCAGCGCTACTGGGGCTGCCTTAGAAGGTGGGAGGCCCAGGGGGATGGTGCGCGTTAATAGACTTCGTTGGAATTCTTCGTATATCGCGCTTGCATATACGATTGAGAGGGCTGGGGAGATTGGGGAGCCTTGAGGGATGCCGTTTGTTACCGGGCTGGATGGGGACACTTTGCCGTCTAAGCATATTGCTGCCTCTCGTTCCGATAGGAACGATGGGACCCATCTGACCATCTGGACAGGGAGGTTTTTCTGGCGCAGGATGTTGGATAGTTTAGTGTGATTTACGAAGTCGAAGAAACCTTTTATATCGAACGTTAAGCTTGAGGTGACGAACCCGTGGTTGCGGGCTGCTTCAACGTCGTTAACCAGTGTGAGTGCGGCGTCTACTGTAGAGCTGCCGGGACGGCCACCAAACTGAGTCGGGGGGACTAGGCCATATGTGTGGATCCACGTCGAGAGACGACGGGCCATGACTGCTTCTAATACTTTGCCCAGACATTCCTCAAGTTGGATGAGACGGTAGGCCCTGGGATCGGAGTAGTCTGGTTTGCCTGGTTTGCGTAGGGCCACAGCGGTGGTCTTGCGCCACACATGGGGGTGGAATCCCGTATTGGCACAGCGGGAGATGAGGAGATAGATTGGGGTGGCGTCTGCTTGCCAGGCTAAACGTAGTGCCGAGTATGTGATTTGGCTCGGTCCGGGGGCTTTCTTGTAGCTGGGGGAGAAGATAGCGTTACGCACTTCAGAGTACGTTACATGGGGCCAAGGGATGTCGTTGGGGAGGGGTGGGTGGTGTCAACCTGCTCCACTTGAAGCGATGGCGGGCGTTGGAATAGCGTATCTCTGAGGGTATCACATTTCTCTTGATGGGAGACAGCTTTCGGTCTGTCTGGTCCACGGTTAATGGCTGGGGTGGGGTATTGACGGATTCCTTTGGGCCATTTTGCGAAGTTCCAGACTTCGTTCGGGTCTGTCTTCTGTAGTTCCTCCTCAATCCACTTCTTTTTGGCCTCTCTGACCTTTCTTTTGAAGCGGTTACGGGCCGTCTTGATTAGGCGGGTGGTCGTTGGGTCTGATTCGCCCGTCACCGAGCGGAAGGTGGCCGCTGCGTGGCGTAGGTCACGTATATCGTGGAGGCAGTTGGTTAGGTCGTCAGACCACCATGGTCTTGCATGCTTGCTGTCCCTACGTATTGGGATATGTGCGTTCGTCGCAGCGGTAATGGCATTCTGAAGCTCGTTAGCGGCGATTTCGAGTGTTTGGGTAGATGGGTACTCGGATGAGGCCAGCTGGTCAAAAATCCACCATCTTTCGTTTACTTCCGCAGTATACTTGGCTCTCCATGCAATCCTCTTGTCCTTGTCCACATCCTTCCACCTGAACTTCTGTGCCGTGACGTTGTCGATGGGGTGGTTAGCCCGGTCAATAGACCATGTGAGGGCAAAGTGGTCTGAGTCGCATGATAGCTCCCGGTCTACTTTCCAGTTGCAGACCGCCTCTCCGGTGATTGCAGCGTGGTTGGCAAAGTTAGATCGAGGGTGGAGAGCGACGCCCCGTCATGGGAGAGGTAAGTAGGGGTGCCTTTTTCGTTGAGCATTACTAAGCCGTTTTCGAACGTCCAGTCCGCCAGCGCTTCTGCTTTGGCGCTGGGCCGACGGTCGGTTGTAGACCATAGGGGATGATGGAGGTTCCAATCACCCAAGACGACGACGGGCAGGTTGGTGGGGAACGTAACGTTTATGAGGCGGTCGAAAGTCCAGGACAGGGGGTCGTCACTGGCTCTCTGATTGTAGACATTGGCGACTATGATCGGCGTATGAGGGGGTTGGTCTATCTGGAGTATCTGCAGGTCTGCATCCGAAGCTAGGTCTGAGCGTAGCGTAACTGTAAAGTCGTTTCTACGACGAATGTACGCCATAACTCTGGGAATAATATTATCTGGGATAGGTTGTAATGGTAAGATCGGGATCCATCCTGGCCCCGCAACTGGGCCTCTTTGGTCGTTTCCTATATTTCCAAACCAGGGTTCGGTTAACAGAATGATGTCGAAGTCTCGTGCGGTGCTGTTAAGGAGGGCGTCGCAGACTATGTTGCGTCTGTTAGTGTTTAGTTGGATGATACGGATGGGGCTTGTGTGGTTTCTCCCTCTCATGCTTGGGTGTTTCTGCGAGCAAGTGCACGTGTAGCTCGGCCTCCAACCGGGGCGGATCTGGTTGTACCGACGGCGATTTGTCTCGTGGGGCAGTTAACGTTGTCCGCAGGGTGGTCCCCATCACAGTTTGCGCAGCGAATAGGCATGTGCGTGCAGCCTTTCTGGGCTTTGGCTGTATTGGGGCATTCGTTGCAGACGTGGGATTCTTCTCTGTGTGGGCCTGCGCAGGATCGACATTTGGGAAGGGAGTTGCACCTCGCAGAGAAGTGGTCAAATGACCAGCAGGTCGTGCATTGTTTGACGGGTTTAGTGTCTTGGTACCGTTTAATTGTGGTGTATCTGCCAAACATGAAGGCACCCCCTACGCCGAGTAGGAAGTCAACCTCTTCTTGTGAGGAAACGGTTAGCACGATTGAGGAGTGCGCTTTCTGTCGGAGTGACTCTGGGTGGGCGATCCACCGGGGGGGTTCCATGAGTTGGATGCTTGCCATGAAGGGGTTTTGGGTCAAGAGCTCGTCTTCCAGTTCAGATGCAGAACGGCCGTGGAAGTCGTTCAGGTCCTGTATGTCATCAATATCTGATTTACCGGTGTCCACCCCGTGAATTAGGACTCTGTGCCACTTTTTGTCGGATGGCAGTCCATCCATCCAGGGCGCGGCGGTCCAACAGGGACTTGGCGATATCTTCATTGTATGGTAAAAGATCTTCGGCTGTGAAAGAGGGATGAGCTATAACAACGCAGTTACCTTTGTCATTCCATTTGACCGCTACTACTGAAGCTTTGGTCTTATCCTTGAGGGAGGAGTTAATTATATCAACTATCTCCTTGCCAGAGAAGCGTTGGTCCGGAGGGGGGGGAGAGACGGGCTGTATAACAAGGCGTGCTGGGTGGTGGCGGGTCATGGGGTTGTTCAGTCTTCTGGTCTCGATTGTAGAATTTGGACGGGTTTGGGTGGGTTGCTTGGGTTGCTTGGGTTGGGGTTTGATGGTGGGTCCGGTGGCGTACGATTCCTTCGGGGAGGAGGGCGTCTGATTGGCATGTGAACGTTTGAGGTCTTCAACTTCTCGGGTAAGCTTCGTAAGGGCAGAGACTATGTCCTGGTTTGAGTTCGCTGTAAGTTGAGGCTGTTTGTGGCTTAAGCCTGTTACTTTCTCGTAGATAGACGTGGCTTTGTCAGTGAAGTCAGCTGGGAAGGAAGCGTGGTCAGAAATTGCCTTGAGAGCGTAAAGAGCCTTATCCAAAGCGAGTCCTAGCTCTTCCATTGCCTCTTGATGAGTGAGGCCCGGATCTGTCGTGGGGTGGTGAGGATGGTGACGTGTATCCTCGAAGTCTTCAAGAGGATGCTCCATCTCCTCATCGTAGTCTGCCCACGATAGGTGGTTGTCCGGTCGATGCTGAATTACGGGTCTACTGAGTGAGTAGTGTTCGAGGTAGCGCTTGGTTGTTCTACGGGGTGGGGGGGAGTTGGGGGGTGACGGCGCAGGTCTCTTTCCGGGGTTGAGTGTAGTTCTCACTGCTGGTCTGTTTAGATCCTGTCTCGGGGGGTCTTTGTATTGCGAAGGTCTGCTGGTGCTCTGAGAATGGTTTGGAACGCGTCTGTTATTGCTCTCCATGATGTCTCTAACGCCCGCTGGAGTGCCCAGTTTACCGTGGGAAACTCTCAGATGGTGATGGAACGAGTCGAAGAAGCTTTTACGGATCTGGAAGAATCCGTAGTACCTATCGAACCAGTCACGACAACGTTTCGCATTAAAACGCCGTCTAATGGCAAGAACGTCATACGCACTGTCCGTCGTCGTCAATTTCCGATGGCTGCTGCGTATGCCTTCACCGATTACAGATCACAGGGTCAGACATTACCGTGCGTCATAGCGGACATTGCAACACCTCCGTCTGGGGCCAAGCTCAACCTGTTCAACCTATGCGTCGCATTGTCGAGGAGTGCGAGGAGATCTTCCATACGTCTTTTGCGAGATGTCGACGATAAAGTGTTTCTGAAATCTCATTGCAATGATCTTCTTGCGGAAGATGATCGATTGGAAGAGGAGAATAACAAAACACGGAAGTGGTGGACCGTCATTAAAAGAAACTTAGCTTAGCGTCTCCATTCGCTCGTACGTTGGCCAAGCTGGTGTGGCTGTGTTAAGACTGAGGGGGGTATCTACCGAGATAAGAAATAATTTCCCGGGTTACACATGGCATATCCCGGTACTACGTTCCCACGAATATTGGGGTTGGAGAAACCTTGCAAGCTGTTTTCCTAAGTTAGCGTTAGCGACGTAGGATATAGTCTATGCGTGAGAATGCGAAGTGGCAGCGCTTCTCCTCTTGCCCACTTCGCAGCACCCCGAGCCCGTAGAGGCTCGTTCAGTCTTTTCGCTCCAGCCATTCACTCACGTTCTTTTCTGGTTTATCAGGCACTCTCTCTTTGAGCTAGAAATCGTAACCTATGGCTGAGGTCTGCCACAATCCGCACGAAGCCATTCAGCCAGACTTCGCAACTGCGGAACATGCTCAGCAAAGACAATTACTAGTTGACACGGGACTCTCCGAAGAACAAGCTGTCGGTATACTAACTAACCTCTGGACATCAACAAATGACAAGAGAAAAGGCAGCATGGGATGCCCGACAAGCAGAAAGAACCCGAGTCCAACTCGAGACTGAAAGGGCTCAACAAGAGGAGAACGAGCGCAGACGCCAAGCCGAAGAAGAGCTCCGTGAAACAGTGCACAACGAAGAGCGGAAAAAGTACAAGAACAAGTTTGCTCCGGTGGTAGATGCACCCCTTCCCATAGGGCCAGTCCACATTCCCTCTCGTATCGCGCTTACCCGTATGAAAAAGGGTGAATACATAGAAATGTGGTACTTCACCAACAAAGGAATTAGAGCTGCCGAAACCTCATCGACTAGGTCGTCAAAAAAACAACAACTCCTTCGTTTTCGTGCATGACGAAGATGCAGACACAGCCACTCTTGTCCCTGCATCATCTGTTGCGGACTCGTGCAGCTCTGCCTTAGTCGAAGATGTCGACCTCTCTTGGGAGGATTTCATGCAAGCCACCCCACGGATGATAGAGTCCATGGAACTGAACGACTGGCCCCAAGATCGTGTCAATGTGTTCATCGAATTTTGGTCGAACCACCCGTGGCGTCACTCAGATGATACCTTCAGTCGGAGGGCTCTTTTAGTGTACCAAGGAATACAGCGAAAGCGCTGGCACATTGCAATAGGAACCAAGCAGAGTTGGTCTCTGGCCAAAATCTGCACGGTTACGCTTGCAGAGACCCGACAGGACTTAGTCCGCAAAGCACATGTCCAACAGATCAACCGCTTGCAACGGGTAAGCTCCCTCCCCTTCACCGAACACCAATAGTACAACTAACGGTCGTCTCTCTCCCACCACCCGGATACATTTAATTTGATTACGTTTGGCATACCCACCACTACGGGGATGATCTCCACTAACATCGTGGCTCGCACCCCCCCTCCTTTTATACACTGACAATCTCCGCCCGATGCGGCTCGTGTCACCCCCACCCCCCCTTCCACCTCACATGAACAATCTCCGCACCATGCGGCACGTGTTCACTTTCCACCCTACCACCCGTTTCCCCCCCCTTGGGTAACTCTCGTCATACACAGTCGAGCACTCTCAATCAGCCATCCCACCGTGATTCCCCATACCCCTCACCATGGCAGCAAGGCCGGTCCAGAACCATGAATACGACCAGACGCTCCCCTCCCCCATCCCCAACTGGAGATGACCCACACAGACGTAGTCGATTTCGGCCCTATTCGGACTCACTACCCATCTGCGCAGTATGCCTCGGCCGTCACCGGCACCGAGTGGTGGACTGTGCCGAGGAATTCACATGGGACAAGAAGCACCATACCTTCGCTACACGCCGCATCGGCAAATCCCTCTACACCCGTGATCGATTTATCGACCACGTCATATTTTTCACATCAGTTTCCCATCTCGTCACACTGGGTCACACCACTGGGCTCATGTCCAGTTTTCACTGGGCGTGATCGGCATCAGCGCATCTGCACAAAATGGCAGAGAGAGGAAGGTTGTCGTGACAGGCATTCCCCCATCCATGCCTGTTCAGGCTGTGGACACGACTCTCATGGCGCTTCGAGCTGCCCTCGAGCTCAGAAGACGCAGCCCTCTAACTCCTTATAAACAGGCGGCGTGGGAATCAAGTCTTCGCCAGTTTAATCTTCTCCGACGTTTCTCCAAAATTCCGGATGGCTTATCTTCTGGTTTTAATTTGAAATTTCCCAACATCTTACGGACTCAATCTCCCCCTAATAAGCCCTCTGTAAATACATATCAGCCGGAATTTCGTGATGCCATAAACAAAGAAATTATTAAGGGCCGTTACCTAGGTCCTTTTCCCCTTCATTTAATCGAAGCCGCCCTGGGCCCCTTCCAGTCCTCTCCAATCTCGATCATTCCTAAACCAGGCAGACCCGGAAAATTCAGGCTTATACAGAGCTTCTCCTTTCCCCTCTCTCCATCTGCTGCGTACCCGAATCCTTCGATCAACTCACAGATCGAAGCAGAAGACTTCCCTACCACATGGGGAAATTTCTCAGTAATCTACCTTCTAATCGCACGTCTCCCCCCTGGCTCAGAGGCAGCTACAAGGGATGTTGCCGAAGCCTATCGAACAATCCCCCTCCACCCTTCCCAGTGGCCGGCTGCAGTAGTGCGTATATCAGATTCTCAGGGCTGCATCGACACATGTGTGGCCTTCGGAGCCTCCCCATCAGCTGGGGGGTACGGACACATGTCTGATGCAGGTTGCGAAATCATGCCTCACTCGGGAATTGGTCCGCTAGACAAGTGGGTGGACGACCATCTCTTCTTCCGCATTCTACGGATTCACTTACAAGAGTACAATGCTGCACGTCAACAATGGCACGAAACGATTAGTCAGCAAGGAATGGTAACTACGGGCAGCCGCATCTGGTTCCAAGGACCCCCCCATGAGGACGGTTTCGAAGAATTTGGTGAAAGCTGTGCCACTCCAATAGTAGACTTATCTGAGTCATCCCCTCGCTCCGACCATGACAGACTTTTTTCATACTGTTTCAGCGACTTAGATAGGATTTCAGCCCCTTTAGGGAACTATCTAAAGACCAGCCTTTCGCATCATCAGTTGATTACATGGGTTTCACCTGGGATTTAAAAAACCGTACTGTCGCCCTCAGTTCTGGCAAAATTTCCAAGTACACTGCAGCTATTGATGACTGGTTCGCACGCAACTCCCACACGCTCATCGAGGTACAAGCCTTATATGGAAAGCTCTTACACGCATCATCCGCATTGCCCATGGGCCGAGCATTCCTCACGGGTTTAGAACGCATGCTAAAAACATGCTCGGATAAGCATTCCTCCCACACCGACCAGAAAAAACTATAAAAGAAGACCTAGGCTGGTGGAAGAAGTCACTCCTTGCAGGCAACATTCGTCGTAACATATACCCCCCCATTCCTGCAGTCGACCCTCTAGCATTCTCGGACGCTAGTTCACTAACTGGAATTGCCATCGTCATAGGCAAACAGTGGAGAGCCTGGCGCCTACTACCAGGTTGGCAGACTCTCAATGGAAAACGAGATATTGCATGGGCAGAAGCAGTCGGGTTTGAACTACTCGTCTATGCACTCGCATCTATCTCTAGCCTTACGGGACGCATCGTTGTCCACGGAGACAACAGAAGTGTCGTCGAAGGGTGGCGGAACGGACGCCATCGCAACAAAGCAGCCAACGAAGTATTCAAACGCATCCACACATTCATACAATCCCTACCACACCGCTTTGAAGTCGCACCGCAGTACGTCCCCAGCCGTTACAACCCAGCAGACCTCCCATCACGCGTGGGCACATTTGGCCCACTTGACCTCGTACTCCCACAAATCCCGATCCCTGAACCCTACGCCAGTTCATTATCGATGCGCTCGCACCCACCTCAGCAGCAGAACGAACAGCAGCCAAGCATAACCGGCACCCTGCCCCCGTGCCAAAATCCTACCCAGCCATCCCGCCCAGCCAGCGCTCCCCTTCCCCACCGTTCCCAGTCTTCCCACACAACCCAACCAAGTTCTTCCTGCCACACTCCAACACCCCACTCGCGTTTTGATACTCCAATTGGAACATCATCACAAGATCCACCCCCTCCCACTCCATTGCCATACCGTCCAGACTTACACCCCAAACCGTCTCCCCACAGACCACACTGCTTAGCCAAAGATCGACTTCGTTTATGGCTCCCCTCAGCACCTCCCCATCCAACAACACCCCTTCCACCACGATCATCTCGGAGGAACAACTGGACAGGGTACTTCAAGTCATTAACCAATCGTGGCACGACTCAACGAAGGCGACGTATGGGGCCGGTCTATTAATTTTTCATGTATTTTGCGACAACAATGACATTCCTGACACTGCACGCTGTCCCGCTCTGGCTGACCTAATTCTGGCTTTTGTTGCAAGCTGTGCCGGCTCCTACTCGGGCAGTACGATAGCCAACTACGTTGCAGGATTGAAGGCCTGGCACACGTTACATGGCTAAGCATGGACGATCAACCCCGACAGCCTCAAACGTTGCATAGAAGGAGCCATCAAGCTGGCACCCGTCTCAGCCAAGAGACCCCAGCGTGCACCATTCACCACCGAAATCATGATCCTCTTCAGACTACATCTTCGTCTAAATGAGCCACTCGATGCCGCAATCTTTGCCTGCATGACCACCTGTTTTTGGTGCATTGCTCGTCTCGGAGAATTCACCGTTCAAAACACAAAAGCTTTCCATCCTTCGAGACACATCACCCGTGCTGCCGTATCAGACGTCCGAGATCGTAACGACCTACTAGTCAAAAAGTTTGACCTTCCTTGGACAAAAATGTCAGCAACATCAGGTAAAGGCGAGTCAGTCCAATGTGCCAAACAAGATGGTCCGACAGACCCCTTCTACGCTCTCGAAAACCACTTGGCCGTCAATCCGGGTCTACCAGAAGACCATCTGTTCGCATGGAAGCACGTCGACGGTTCCCTTCACCCACTCAGCAAAAGACAATTCACGTCCCGCATTTCAGCCCTCACCAAGATTCACAACCTACCCAACTTCAAAGGCCACAGCCTCCGTATAGGGGAAACCCTCGAATACCTCCTCAGAGGTGTTCCCTTCGATGTAGTCCAATCCCAAGGAGATGGGCAGGACAGTCTTTCACTCTATACCTTCGGAAACATGCCAGATACGGCTCCATACCCCAAGCTTCCCAGCCCGCGAACCTTTCACAAGGCTCATGCAACCCCCGGTTCGCTAATGGCAAGTCATCAGCTCCGTCTGTTGGGGCGCACGCCTCGCTGCAGCACGTCGCTTACGCCGTCGCTTGGCACAGCGCGCGTCGCCGTTTCCAGGTTTCGCTCGTGCCGAAAGCCCCCCAGGCGCGCCCAAACCCACAGTACACTTACCCAGAAGAGTCCCCCGCTCACTGCAGTTCGTCCTCCACTAAGTCTCGAGCGGCATAGAAAGGTAAGTAGTCCTGTCGGTCTGACATAAGCAGGCCTTGGGCAGCCCCCGCCACTGCTTTCCCACCACGCGATATGCCATCCACATCTGCTAGGCAGCTCGAAGCTACCTAGCACTTTTACCCTGAAATGTCCCGGCCCAACAAATACAAAGAGCCACCAGCATGCGCCGACCAGGTGCGACTCGGACATTCCCACACATACGGAAAGCGACAGGCAAACTCGCCGACACCCGACTCGACTCTAGCACTTCAAGCGCACCATCACCCCTGAACAGGTTCACCCAAGAGACTTTGCTGACCTTCAATCTTAGACAACGCTCCCGTTGACACCGACCCACCATCTGGATCACTGCCCGGCCATCATCCGCGCGCTT
>JANFAB010000400.1:0-22003 GCA_024613165.1 Pisolithus albus | reverse complement strand
CTGACTGCAGGGGGAGAATGCCATTGTCATTGTTCACCATCCATACCCATTTCTACATGATCATACCTACCCACAATGCATGCCATGCAACAATGCCCTATCACACTCCTTCAGTCTAGTAGCAAATACATGTAATGCACTTGATCAAGTTTTCGTGCTTGTGACAACTTTGGCAATCATGCCCTGCAGTTAATGTTGCTGAAGTATCAATGAGTGTACCCACAGGCACTCCCCAAATTATCCAGTCCTCTGGGTCACTGTGTAGCATGCTATGACAGGTTTCTCATATGTTTTCCGAGTCTCCTAAAATCTTCGGACACTTTCCCACGGCTCTCATATGTCATTTTTCGTCCAGTGTGTTCAGCTATGACTGGATGGGCCTGAAACTTGGAATGTCTATAGAGGTACCATGTGGGAACCACAACAGGCCCTTACAGGACGCAAATCCATGAAGGTGACTTGTAATGCCCAACCGAAATAATTGCAGATTCACAGGTGTCATAATGAACCCCACAACAAATGACAGGCACAGTGTGGGGAAGTACGTTGTGGGCAACTCTTCTTGAGTGGCTAGGGCGAAAGAGGAAATGGTAGACTGTGATGGTACTCAGCCCTAGGGAGTATGGACTCCCTACAACGTCATATGGGTCATTTAATTACTTATGTCACCATTCTGGCAGACCAATATGCGCTTATGCCCTCCCACTGAAGCTGGGCTTCCACACCGAAATTGCACAGAATACATTTTTGGCAGGAATGAAATCGCAGAATGAGGTCCAGCAATTGCGTACGGTCTATGGCTACCCATGGCCATTAAATCTGCTGATCCAAACCCATGAGGCAGCTCTGCCGTGCAAGCTGCATCAAGCTGCCAGCTCCAGCTGCGCTGACTTTGCACGGCACATGGATTCCGAGGGAGATTAATTGCGGAGCTGGAATTAGAAGTTACATACATAATGCAGATATGAATAGGCCCTAAGGCCAGTGACGAACAGCCCCTGAGGGAGCTCCACAAGAGTCCACCTCTAATGAATATCCACTGAGAGAGCTTGCCACGATACCAGCTCCCGCCACATTCACTTTGCGCGGCACAAGAGCCCCGTGGGAACCTAAGTGCGGAACTTGAATTAGTAGTTACATACATGGTACCACCATATAACCCCTAGCACCACTAATCTGGATCCCCTGAGAGAGCTTGCCACGATACCAGCTCCTGCTGCACTCACTTTGTGCAGCATATGGGCCCCATGGGAATCTAATTGCAGAACCCAGATCAGTAGTTACATACATGTTGCCACTACATATAGCCCCTAGCACCGCTAATCAGGAGCCCCCGAGAGAGCTTGCCGCGATACCAGCTCCCGCCACATTCACTTTGTGCGGCACAAGAGCCCCGTGGGAACCTAAGTGCGGAACTTGAATTAGTAGTTACATAAATGGTACCACTACAAGTATGCACTAGTGCCGCTAATTAGTATCCCCCGAGAGAGCTTGCCGCACTGCCAGCCCCTGCTGCATTCACTTTGTGCAGCACATGGGCCCCATGGGAATCTAATTGCGGAACCCAGATCAGTAGTTACATAAATGTTGCCACTACATATAGCCCCTAGCACCGCTAATCAGGAAGCCCCCAAGAGAGCTTGCCGCGATACCAGCTTCCCGCCACATTCACTTTGCGCGGCACAAGAGCCCCGTGGGAACCTAAGTGCGGAACTTGAATTAGTAGTTACATAAATGGTACCACTCAAGTATGCACTAGTGCCGCGAATTAGTGTCCCCGGAGAGAGCTTGCCGCACTGCCAGCCCCTGCTGCATTCACTTTGTGCAGCATATGGGCCCCATGGGAATCTAATTGCGGAACCCAATCAGTAGTTACATACATGTTACCCCTACATATAGCCCCTAGCACCACTAATCGGGAGCCCCAGAGAGACTTGCCGCGATACAAGCTCTGGCTGCATTCACTTTGCGCGGCACAAGAGCCCTAATTGCGGAACTGGAATTAGTAGTTACATACATGGTACCACTACATGTATCACCTAGTGCCACTAATCAGTATCCCCTGAGAGAGCTTTCCGCACTGCCAGCTCCTGCCCCTATGCACTGCTAATGCCATCATTAACCCCAAATATTGTGAGTTATGCCGTCCCACCTGCTATCGCGGCCAAGGCTAGTGCATCCTTTGTGCGGTGCATCGTCATATCACCTGACACCTTGGATGGGCCAGTCCATGAGTTGCGCGGTATGGCCATTGTACCAACGCCTGGCCCGTCCATGGGTTATGTACTACTACCTGATGCCTTGGACGGGCCCATCCATGAGTTGCGCGGTATGGCCGCCATACCAAGGCCTGGCCCATCCAAGAGTTATGCACTACTACCTGATGCCTTGGACAGGCCCGTCCATGAGTTGCGCAGTATGACCGTCAAATCAAGGTCTGGCCCGTCCATGGGTTATGTACTACTACCTGACACCTTGGACAGGCCAGTCCATGAGTTGCGCAGTATGGCCATTGTACCAACGCCTGGCCTGTCCATGAGTTATGCGCTACTACCTGACACCTTGGACGGGCCAGTCCATGAGTTGCGCGGTATGGCCGTTGTACCAACCCCTGGCCCGTCCATGGGTTACTACTACCTGACACCTTGGACGGGCCAGTCCATGAGTTGCGCGGTATGGCCGTTGTATCAACCCCTGGCCCGTCCATGAGTTAGGTACTACTACCTGATGCCTTGGACAGGCCAGTCCATGAGTTGCGCGGTATGGCCGCCATACCAAGGCCTGGCCCGTCCATGAGTTATGCACTACTACCTGACACCTTGGATGGGCCAGTCCATGAGATGTGCGGTATGGCCGTCACCTCAAGGGCTGGCCCGTCCATGGGTTATGCGCTGCTACCTATACCTTGGACGGGCCAGTCCATGAGTTGCACGGTATGGCCATTGTACCAACCCCTGGCCCGTCCATGGGTTATGTAATACTCCCTGATGCCTTGGACGGGCCCGTCCATGAGTTGCGCAGTATGACCGTCAAATCAAGGTCTGGCCCGTCCATGGGTTATGTACTACTACTGACACCTTGGACGGGCCAGTCCATGAGTTGCGCCGGTATGGCCATGTACCAACCCTCGGCCCGTCCATGAGTTTGCGCGGTATGGCCGTTGTACCAACCCCTGGCCCGTCCATGAGTTATGTACTACTACCTGACACTTTGGACGGGCCCGTCCATGAGTTGCACCAGTATGGCTGTTGTATCACCCCCTGGCCCGTCCACTGGGTTATGTACTACTACCCTGCCACGTTGGACGGGCCAGTCCATGAGGGGTTGCCGCGGTATTTACCTGGCATCATGGCCGGGCCAGCCATGAGTGGTGCAGTCTTATCTGCTCTCTCGGACAGGCCCATACATTTGTTAGGGTATTTCCCTTGGCTCTTTCAAATAGGCGGGCCAGTATATATGTTGTACATATTCGTTGCATCCTTACTCTCGGGCCCGCCCATTTGTTATTGTCACTCAGGGAACTCCGGCCCACCTATAAGTCATGTATTAATTAATTTGAGGGCCCGCCACAGCCTGTCCATATGTGTTGGCAGTTTGGCACGCAGGCTACTCATATGTTGTGACTAATGTGACTACATGGGGTCGCCATGGGCGCTTTCCTTACGTGTGTGTGGTACATATGTATGTACTAACTCTTCTTCTTTGCACGAAGACGGCCTTCACTGGGCTGCACTTGTTCGGTGCCGTTCGTTACACGTTGGATCCACCCACTGATTACAGACAAGCATACTTTCCAACGAGTAGTTTGTAACATTGCCGCAGCGTGCGTCCCTCCCTCAGTACGAACAATGATTCTTAACGCCATCACCATGAGGATCAACTCTAACAGCATATCGAACCCCGGACTCCTTCATCGCAGAACCATCACAACTGGATATGAGCCGAAGGGCAATGATGATGTGATAGGCATCCACGGGCCACATGACACCTGTCAGGGACACGAAGATGTGGGTCAAGGCGACTGGCATGGAAGTGGCAGGGAATTCCTTATTGAAACGAAAGTGGGTTTCCTCGCACGTTGTCTTGGCTGTGCAGAGTGGGATGACAATGACGGTGGAGACACTAGACACACTTTCACCGTGCCATATGGCAAGGCGTACAGCTGGAACTTTCAGAGCACGAATTGTCAAGTGCGATGCGTGTATGAAGCTCCGTTATCCACAGCAACTGCGATTTCCGTTTCCAGCTCAAGGAAGATGGGTCAAGTCGGATTGTCACGTCTCGTGCAAGCCTGTCAACGCGTGGAACACATAATAAGCTGTGAAGAATGTTGGGCAGCGTGACCGAACCCATCCTATTGGCTGAACCAGTGTATTTTTTATAAGGGTAGATTTGAAAGCGTTGAACCACGCGGTGTAGTCATCGCCGCTTGCTCTATCCGCCGCTCTGGCGGCAAACTCAAAGCTGTTTCGTACGTCCTCCTGTGCGAGGATTAAGTAGGAGTAGTTGGCTGTGCGTCAACGCCCACCTGGTGTTGCGCGGTGACACCGGGCAAGAAAAACTAGGAGTGTGGAGACACAGACAGCAGCACTGGCGGACATGCTGGTTGATGTTAGGGGTCAGGGAATTCAAGGTATAGTAAACTCTGGTGCACATACGAAGGGCTATATTACACTCGACGACGGCGTCCGCCGTGGGTCGAGCAAGCCCCATTTGAAAGTTGCGGTGTGGTATTTCCAGCGTAAAGAACACACGAAGCGAAGGTCGAAATAATCGTCACGTGGTCTTCGATACAAGGTCGGGCTGAACGTCCTCATGACCGCATTCAGCTGACTTTTACTGCATTACTGACCTCCCCGTGTACCGTTACGGCCGAAGACAAACGTGCACCCCGGCTTCGACGAGTGCAAGAGGGAGTTGAGTTACCCCCGACTACAATGGTCATTATTGCGATCGAACCATTCACCGTCTGCCTGCAAAAGCAGAAACTTGGATTTCGATTTCATCGAGGAAGGTGAGTGACCGGTTGTCGCGTTCAACTGACCTCTCGTTTACACAGTCCTTACCCGTGCCTCGTTTGTGTTTACGTCTGGTAGAGCCGGCGCGATGGTAGCATGTTTGCAGTAGGAAAAACGCCCGTCACAGCACCAACGTCGAGGTACGGGCATCATTGGACTATGATCCTGGTTTTTCACGCACAGTATGCAGATTGGACACCATGTTGCTGGGACCCCTCAGTTTGAAACATATGGCTCGTGAGTCCTCAAGATATGTGCTCCAAGTTCAGTCGCGGGGACCACACAGTTGGTCTGCTTGGGGGAGCCTTGTGACGCCATTCCAATCCCTAGCATAATATTGCCAGGTGACATCTTTCGGGCAACAGGGCCAACTGAGTGAGTTCCATATTCCGGATTGGAAAGTGCATCCATTCAGGTTGCCAGATGGCTAGTTATTTTGAAAAACGTGAGAAGAATAGGTTTGGGGCGTTCAGCTGAACTTTCCTATTCATTTGGTTTCGACTCAAGATCGCTCGCGATTAACGAACGCCGGGGAATGTTTCCTGTTCAAGTAGCGAATAGTATCAGCATTCATCCTCTGGCTGCAGATTTGGTATTTCGGTGCTCGGCTCTCAAGATCCCCAAGCTTCGGCGTGGATAGTGCGATTTCCATATTCACCGAGAACCGCAAGTAGATTCACTTTTGCATTATTGCGCCTCTATGGTAGTCGTTATTGAAGAAGGCGAGAAGGCTACCGCTATCGTGAAGGGGTACTACAATTTTCATCCAGCTGACCTTGCAGTTCTATTTATTCTGACGCTACTCATCGCAGCTCGAAACGAAGCCAAGGCGTTGAAGAATGCAAGAACAAACAGCGCCAGATGGGCAAACCCCAGGACATTTGGGTATTCCTGCCCCCCACTAGCAGTTTATTTTTGAAGACACGACTCGTACACATGTATTGCTACCAAGGTGATTCGGACGTGATGCGGCAGGTAAAACTGAGCCAAACGACATTGTTGTGCTTGTAAACCTTGTGCTCATGCATCAGATTCTAGAAACATGATCTAATGAATATTTACAAAGGCAACCTCTTGAAATTACTCGGTTTGAAACGAGTGGGTGCGTCCTGCTACCGACACAAGTGTTCGGCTTAGGTAACTACCCGCAACCCCAGGCCTGGGAGAAAGTGTGTCCGTTCAACATGTCGACCACTGCACAGTTCTCCGAGGCAGTGGCTTCCTATTGTTGTCATAGCTCTCCTACTGCTCGGGTCGTGACTCCCAGCTGGTACAACTGCCACTTACGAATGGGTAGTCATGATTCCTTTTCGTCTTCGGCGGTTGGATGGTGAAGAATCATTATTTCGACAGCGACGCATCCCCTGAGCGTCCCCAATATTCCTGCCGACAGTGTGTGGAGAACTGGGGCATGCAATCACCGCATCGTTAAGCCAGATCCTTGGAACTTGTAGAAGAATGTGTGTTCGATGCATCTCCGAGCTTCCATTGAACACGTCAAGAAACCTACCGGCCCTCACCCTCCAACATATGGTGCCTTCTCTTCCCGACTACTCCAAGTCCCCATGGTTAGGGTGATTATCTCATCTTGGTGTAGTACAGTGTAAGCATCACGAGCTTACCAGATATAGACCAAGACTGTAGGGCCCATGAGTATAAAGTAGGTCTGTCGACGCGTTCTCAACCCAGGACCACTCTCAATCACGCATCTAGTCTGAACTCCTCTCATAATCTAAGCCGATATGTCTGACGATATCGCTCAAATCTCGAAATATATCGCATCGGCCACCTTGGCCCCATCCAGGCCGGCCAGTACTCAAGGGCGCGAGTTCTTGTGGAAGTCGGAGGTGTGTTGGGGAATCTATATTTCGCTCTATGCCGCCAGTGACAGTTTGTGGTGTAGATCGCGGAAATACTTGGGCAAGCCTGGTGAAAAGGGCGCGGCTACGGTCGGTTCTACTCTGGTCTCCGTCCTTGCCAACCTCACTGGGCTAAACCGCGTCAGTGCTCCTTGTTCAAATTTTTACCGAGAATGAACACCTGACTGTTATCATTTAGAGGGACGTTGCCAACTCCCTCGAGTTCTCCTCTCGCGTCGCCATCAAGGAAGTGGGGGAACCTAATGAACATACTGCGGAATACTGGGCCGCGTTCACCAAATCCATTACCCAGATTGGGTGGTTCAGGCAGTCTGACCAATGGTCCTCGGATTTCATCAATGGCTCAACAGCCGGTGCTGAGAACTTCAGCGACTACGTGATCGAAAATGTCAGAAGTGACCCCCTCTATTCCGACGCGGAAAAAGAACTCGTCATTCAAGCATTGACTTCGCTTCGAAGCCAGGCGGAAAAGCGTGCCTTCTTCAGGCGGTTCACTGCCGGTGGTAACAAGGGGTCCTATGGTGTCAATACGGCAACGTAAGTGCTTCCGGAATTTTTCGATGTGAAGGCTCATAAATCTTTGAAAGGGTTACAAATGGAGCACTGGCAATGCGTTTTTCTGCATTCGCTTTCAATTGCAGTGCTGTGGTGGACGATTATCTCACCTGCAGTATCAAGAACATCACAGCCGATGTGCGGAAGAGTACGTAGACGTGCTCACTAGTACCATATTCCCCAGCTCAATCTCCGTGTCGCAGACAACGTGGACGTCGCTGCAAACCAGAGGACCATCGACTCAATCAGAAACCAAATCGAGGCCAGATTGGACGAGGCAGCTGGTGATTTCATCGAAAGCGTGGAAATCTAAAGAGTTGCGACTTGCCAATATGTTCTTCGATATCTTGGTTGTACATTAAAGTGAGATTTGAAAGCGCGACATGATGTAGTTTGATGTGAAATGACAATTGTTCCGGGTTTCTTTATACCGAGTGGAGAGATCACCGATCAAATACCTAGACGAGTAACTGTGATGACGCGTCTGTCGTGTGGAATCGTGTGGGGTAAGTCTTCGTTCCATCACACATTTAGCCGATCAATATATCACCCTCTTAAGACGCTATCTCATACTCGAGAAAAGGAGTCCTGGGATCCCAACGGGTATATACATATATATATAAGGGACCAACTCGCAACCACGATTGCTACGATCCTTCTCGTTCTTCAGTCACGTCAAGTGGCATTACTGCGACGGACTTCTTACCAGTCAACTCAAAATCCGGACTCTTGCCGAGTATACGGCCCGGCCACGGAACTCCGGCGGTGGCTCAACAACGTTCTCTCGAATCCAAGTTGCAACCGAAATGCCTATAATAAAACTGGTCACTCACTTACAGGTATGGATAAGCCATGGCGATTGTAGGCTGGAGCGTTAAAGGAGAGGAAGGCAAAGTGAGAGAATGCCATACCAGCGAGGTACTCATTGCGCCGGTTGATAACAAGGAGTAGCCGCTGAGACAGACGTGCAGTGGACTTACGTAGGGTACAGAATTGCACTGTAGCGATTAGGCATGAAGAGAACTTGAACCAGTGCCCGACGCAACTTGCGGCTCCAAGAAATGTGTGTCTCATCCGTGTTGTGGTATTCAACGCCAGATGTAGTAAATCTGTGAGAGATGCAGCCTTAGCATACAAGGACTGTTGATCGGGATGTGAGGCGGCGGACTTCTTTGTCGAGGTTGGTTAAAATGTGGTGGACGAGGAATGCAACACAAGACACTGGCGGAGGGCGAAGTGAGTACCACGCAAATTGCAGCGAGGACCGGTTTCATTACAAGCAACTCGACGTTATTCAAAGTGCGAATCTGACGGGGGTGGCGTAGAGGAGATGAAGTTGCTCCTCCATGGTAGACACGAAATTAGCTTGTGCAGTGAAAAAAAAAAAAAAAAAAAAAAAAAAGACCTCGTCCGTTACATCGGGGATCGTATGCATTGCCCATCGAAAATCAGGAAAAATTGTCAAACACATCCGCTATGTCACCACGTAGTGGTGACATGGAACAATTTTGTATCCTGGTCACACCGCGGTAAGCCAGAACCTCGACTCAACCCAAGGGTGCTTGCTTCAATCTTTCGCGGTTATTCTTTGACATCTAGGTCAGGGCACTGCTCAAGTGACTCACCTAAACTCGGCGGTAGCTCAAAAAACAACTGCCTACATTTTTAAAAAAAGGGCAACATGTGAGACAGCTCACACTACAGGCACCAAATGAATCTAATTATATCCTGTGAGATTTACGTGGCACAGCGTCGGATGCAGCGTATAACAAACCAGAAATTCAGCTGCCATGTTACAGCAGAGTTATCAACAGATAACCGCAGGAGGTAGGTTATGAGAACGCCATGGATAGAGAAGAGCGGGCGCACAGAGTATACACATGAATCGAGCTAACAAATAATGTGGAGATCGAGGACACCACCGACGGCCTTGGACTAACCTACGATCCTGTACCAGACAGTGAGCACAAAACATTCAAAAGGGAAGGCTGTGAAAACCAATCTTGGAGGACGCGCATGATATCCATCGTTTTGGACAGTTCTGCACTCTCGAGCGGTGCTTAGGGACGTATCTGAAGTGATTAATTCTGATAACTGTTTAGTGCGACTGGCCACCAAAAGACGAGAAGTTGCTCACCCGGTGCTTAGTCATCCGTGCTACTACTCATGTCTACCCAGGAGGAACAAACTGATCGAGCTCATGCTCACTCTCAAGGTCAACCCAAACCATGGACGACGACGAGAACTCATTTGTTGAATATGACAGAACACGACGTCGGACCAGGCTCGTAGCATCCTCGCATCCACACCTCAGATTGCATACGCACTGATCACCCTCATGGTCAAGATGAACGCCGTTGACGTGCAAGTACTCCAAGTCAGTCATGCCCAGATCTTTTCGTATTCTCACTCATACGGACCCGCATTCATTTAAAAAATAGAAAACGGTCACCGCCTATTCTACGAATGTACCCCCACAACCTGCCGTTCAACCGGTCTCCGCCGTCCCCCTCACTTCTCCCAACATTACAATCGTACGCCAACGCCACAGACACATACCGCGACACACTACAACGGACACGGACACCCGGCGCAACCGCAGCCACAACCTCAGTCTATCCCATTTACAGGTCAAGCTCAGTACGGTGGACCCGCAACAACAGGGTATGGCGTGCCACCACCACCACAGCCCTCGATATTACCGGATGCACTTGCGTCCTTGCCAGACGAGCCAAAGGTATCGCTGCGCCTATCCTGCACTTGTTGGATGATCTCCATGTTCCTCAGGTCATGATCATGCGCGTCGTGTCTATGACACCTGACACAAATCAACGTGTTACCCCCCTCGGAACGAGCAGGCGTCATTCAATTGGTGCGTTTTTTTCTGCTTGTCGCGGTGGCGCATCCCTGACTGTACACCACTAGCGAACAACTCTTGGCTTACCTTCGTAATCAATTGAATGGGGTTAGGTGGTTGAAAAACGTATCGATCATCTTCATGCTTCCTGTTGTATCTTAGGTATAGCCAGGTGGTCCGCCACGGTAATTCCGGTACATACGTGAGGTCTACGGTGTGAATGAGTTGAGAATGCATGTGGGCAAGGCACTGTACCGAGGAGAGATATGACCCATCTCAGTAGATTGGCTTCACCCCGCTTCATGGAGGGGATAGTTAGATGTGATCTCACGATAGAGAGCCATGAATTTACGTGACCCCAATGCGACCGGTTCAATGCGGACAGATTCGTTTGGACGAAGCAATCGCCCCCTCACTGTCGGCAGCATCCTCGTTCTGTTATGTTTCTTCAGTTCGATCCATAGGTTCATCTGAGTGTCCCCTAGGCTCCTCTGACATTCTCCTATTTGCCATCTGCGATTAATGCACTGACAACTCCTTGACGGCGCACTCGCAGCTCGAATGCACTTGAGCTTCCAAGAACTATGTGCCCGCTCAGACGCGGTAAGAACTACAAGAACGAAATGACGGATCCGGTGGTTGGCGTGAATCGCGTCCCATTAATGTGATATAGGGGTACGTACCCACCTATCCGTTCGGCGATGCTCGCAGTGGACGTATTGGAGGTGAGGAGGATGCTTGTGCTCGATGTTATCATCACAACAAAGGCCGGTGAGTGTGCGTAGAGACAACGACGTAACCAGCAGTCGTTCTATCTACACCATCACAATATTGCCGCAAAAAAGAGTAGGCTTCGCGGTGTTTTCGGTGGTTCGATTCTTGGATGTCGGTCGCATCACTGAGATCGAGCTTCCAAGCCGTGAGCTCTGATATACGCCAGACACGTCAGAGACACCGGTGACATTGAGGACAAAAATCGAGTGTGAGAATGTTTGTCTTGGCTACTGGCCAACACTTACAGAACGCCTCAGATGGGTTCCAAGAATGCACACCTATCACGTTCAGAGTCGTGCGACGCAACTTTGGACTCCGCAAGGGGTCTTGCTGATTCACTGATTGGTAGACTCGGTGTTGGCGGTATCCAGCCTGGTTGCTGGCTTGTCCAAAGGGTAGTCCATCGACATTTGGTATGGATTGGATGGCAGTGGACCTAACAGTGTACTTCGGTCAGTGGATCACCGCACCTTGTAGTAAGGAGGAAAATGATCTTACGGCGCTTGACATATGTACTTCACATGAGGTTGCGGTATGGATCTTATGACGCCAGCATTAAGGTGATTTGTCCCTCTGTTGCCTACTTCGCGCTGGAACTGGAAGCCCATTCCCCTTCCTACTCCGAAAGTCTCGTATTTGGTGTTTCTCGACACGCAAGCTTCTGGAACCAGGCGTCACTTTCGAACACTTTTCTGTGGACTCTCATGATATCACATATTCCAAGGTCTTCTGGCTGGTCTTCCGTAAATGGATCTCGGCGCAGCGTGCGACACAAGGCTGGGGTTCCACTAGCTCCATACTGTGGAGATATATATCGGTGAGATAGAACATCAGTTGTGTGTCCTGCGCCCGCCATCATGGTGATTTGCAGAAATTATACCTGGAGTCGAGCTGCGAGCTCCGGAAGTAGACGTCAGGATGACTTGTTAGGCTCACGGGAGATAGGTTGTGCGTTGCGGGTCGAGGGTGTCTCAACCGGTGTCTAAATGGTCGGCTTTACGAAGAGAGAGGCTGTCCACAACGCTTCAATGAAGCATAGACCACTGCCACCGGCGCTCGCTCGGCGCAGTGTATTGCATCGTTGGAGCCACCTGGTGACAGAATATAAACGGGTACTCTCGAACGAGTAGCTAGTTTGTAACTTTGCCGCAGCATGCGTCTCTCCTTCAGTTCGAACGAGTTTCTTAACGCCGTCATCCGGGATGAAGATGGTCGTCAACTTTATAGCATATCGAGCCCCGGACTCTTGCGTTCCAAAACCACTATAACCAAGCATGGGTCCCAAGGCGATGACGATGTGATAGGCATCATCACATGGCATCTATTCAGGGACGCGAGGATCTGGCTCAAGGCGACTGGGGTGGAAGTGGAAGGGAGTTCCTTGTTGAAACTGAAGTGGTTTTCCTCGTAAGTTGGCTTGACAGTGCAGAGCAGGATGAGACTGACGGTTGAGACAGTAGCCGCACTTTTACTGGTCCAGATGGCAAGGAGTACAGCTGGAACCTGGAAACCACGAACTGTAGGGTACGTTACGTGTACGAAGCTCTGTTATCCACAGCAACCTTGTTTCCAGCTCGAGGAGAAAGGGTCGGGCGTCGAAGTCGCCAAATATCACGAACGAAATCTTGGTATTATGTCGCCATCGCATGCACCGTATCTCGAAATTTCCCCCTCTGCATCTCACATGCTGGATTACATCGTAATCACATTCGTTTACGCAGAGATGCTGAGCGTGGAAGAGCACGTTGTTTAGCATCGGATAATATTAAATAATTATTTTGTTAAGTACATAACAATTAAAGCGCAGTCGCCGTCTCAAAGTCGTCTGCGATATCGTCGACGGTGCTTTCATCGCCGTCGAGCTCGAAGACGGGCCAGTCTCGTTTGTTTATCGTTTTTCCAGTGGAGACGCTCAACTCTTCGTTCATTGGTTTACCAGTGTAAATCTATCCAAATCTTGGCAGGATGTCGCAGTGGGGGCAACCTGGATTCCAGTACCCTATGCAAACGGGTTTTCCTGGCGTTCAACAACAACAGCAGCAATTTCAGCCAGGTCAGCAGCTAAACCCCAATGCTCAGTTCCAGCAGTCTCCAGCGGGTTTTGGAGGTCAGCCCGGCGCCATCCCACCCATGGGTGCAGGGTTTGGTGGGCTTGCGTCTCAGCCGACTGGATTTCCTGGAGGGCGTCCCTCAACGTTCCTCCAGCCTCAGCGAACTGGATTCCCTGGTGTACCAGGAGGGGCCGGTGGGTTTCTGCAAACTCAGCCGACGGGATTCCCAGCTACGCAGACGGGCTTTGGTCAGCGCCCCCCACCGCCTCCCGTTCCTTCCATTCCCAGTCAATTCCAACAGAACCTCCCTCCGCCCCCGCCTCCACCACCATCTCAACAGCAGCAGTCTGGATTTCTCAATCCCTCACAGAGCAGGTTCGGAGGACAGGGCCTTGGACCACAGCCCACTGGCTTCGCAGCGCACACGCCAGCACCTCTCGTACCGCAAATGACGGGTTTTGTGGATCCTCGATTGCAAATGATGTCCAGTTCGTTCATGCCCGCTAATTTGTCTGCGCCTTACGCTGCCGGTGGTGCACCGCAACTTCAACCCAATCCTCAGCAGCAGTTCGGCGGTTTGTCGTTGCAGCAGAGCTTCCAGCAACATAACCAGCAAACGGAAGAGGGGCTACGCCGAGAATACCATGGGTGTTGAGCAAAGTAGAGAAGAAGAGCTACGATCAGATCTTTAGGGCGTGGGATGCGCAGGGGTACTGGCTTCATCAGCGGACAGACGGCATTGGAAGTGTTTGGGCAGAGTGGACTTGACAGAAATGATTTGGCAAAAATCTGGTAAGCTATTTGGCGTCTGTGTTATGAGTCGATGTATGCAGACGCTGATCGAATGGGGTGCGCAATAGGTCACTCGCTGATGCCGATAATCGGGGAAAGCTAAACCTCGCCGAGTTCCATGTAGCAATGGGCCTCATTTATCGCAGTAAGCTTACCAAATAAATAGTCTTCAGTCCGTTTCTCACGAATTCAAACAGGACTCAATGGATCGGAAATCCCAGATGAGCTCCCGCCAGAACTTGTTCCTCCTTCTTCTAGAGATCTCGACACATCCGTAAACTTCCTCAAAGATATCCTCAAGAACGACACTCGTGCTAAATCGCCTTCTGCTCTCGATACTCCGGTTTCTCGACTAAAAGAACGTTCCTTTACCTCGCCTTCGACAACGCTGACGCAACAAGGTGGTCGTCAAGATGCTACGGTGTACAGGCATGAGGATGTCCCTCCCCCTGGTGGGTTCTACCAGTCATCTGTGCGGCATATCGATCGCAACGCTGTACGGTCACAATCGGACGATGCCAACCCAGCCACTTCGGATATCGCTTCATTAAAGCGTCAACTCCTCAACACGCAAAAGATGCTAGACGACAAACTTTCTTCGGAGCGTGAGTCGGATCAACTTGATCGGGATCTTGAAGATTTGCGCTACCGTATTAAGCGCCTCCAGGAGGATCTTGAGTATGTATCGCGCGGACCTCGTATGACGACAAAGGATGAGGAAAGGAGGAGGCTCGAGAGGGAGCTTATGAGGCTTATGCATGAGGAGGTTCCTGAGCTTGAGAGGAAGGCTGAAGAACGCGAGGCAAGGAGAGAAAGGAAAGAGGAAGTGGGCAAACGAGAGGGACAAGCGGAATGAGAGGTTCGGACGCTTCGCGGGGGAGGAAGGTGGCCGGTACAGTCCCGCCCTGAGTCGAGGTATGTGTCTGAGGACGATCGACCGTATTCGAGGAGTGGGTCAAGGTACGAGAGAGATGAGAGGGACTACTACGACCGTGATGGGAAGAAGTCGTATACGTCCGACGAGGGCGGTCGGCAATACGACAGGGAGAACATCGTCAACATCAGGTCTGTGACACGTTCTCCGCCAGCTGCTACCCTGCCGCTCCTTCGGCTACTAGAGCCAGTTCTCCGCCACCCGTGGCACCAGCAAAGTCCCGATCGCCTGCACCACAACTTAAGAATATGACACCTGAACAGCGAAGGCTTTATTCAAGCAGAGGCGAAGCGGCGTCTGGAAGAGCGCATGCAGGCGCTGGGGGTTTCAACACCAAGTCCTACGGCCGCAGTCTCTCCCACGCTCGATACGTCCGTAGAAGACCGCCTTGAAAAGGAGAAACGAGAAGCAGAGGAAAAGGCGAGAGAGGCTGAGCGCCAAGCTGAGGAGCGGGAACGACTCCGAAAGCAAAAATTGGAAGCCGAGCGAGCTATCAAGGGCGGAAAGAGTCCAGCCCCTACGCCAACACCAACGACCACGGCACCTGGGCCTTCGCCTACTCCAGTCCCAACACCTACAGCGCCGGCGGCAAGGCCAGCTCCTACACCAACGACACCAGCGACGAAGACTGCTCCCCCAGCGCCGAAGTCTCGCGCTCCTGCTCCACCGCCACCTAGGAAGGGTGCTGCACTCCGTACACCTGCCGCCGTTGCTGCCCCAGTCTCAGTCCCAGCCTCTGCACCTCCAGTTCAAGCATCCATTCCAGCACCAGCACCATCAGCTCCCGCAAAACCTGAAGAAGATCCGGAGGATGTAGCTTTGAAAGCACGCGAGGAAGCACTTCGCAAGAAACGCGAGGAACGTGAAGCTTTGCTGCGCAAACTCGAAGAAGAAGAAAGGATGAACGAGGAGGCATACCAGCAAAGGAGGAATCAGTTCTTAGCTGCCAAAACTGCTGCCAGTGCTGTGTCTACTACACAAAGTTCGCCCGTTCCTCCTACACCGCCTGCGCCTCCTGCTCCAGCCGCGCCGCCTGCGTCCTCTTCGCCGGTAGTTTCACCTGTCCCACCAACGCCCGAAGTGGAAGCTGAGGAAGCTGTTCCCCCGCCCCCTCCTCCACCACCCCCTGCACCGCCGGCTCCTGTCGCTGCTGATAACCGAGCAACAACCCTTTCAATCGTTTGAAGAAGGACGGAAACGTACCTGCGGAGATCACGTCTACTGCAAGCAATGTGGGCAGTAGCAATCCCTTTTTCCGCTCTCAGACAGCTCCTCCACCCTCTGCTCCTGCGCCTCCAAAGAGTCCAGGCGTTCCGCCACCAGTCAAGACCACGTATCACAACCGTTCCTTTGGCAGCGATGATGACTGGGATGATGTGGTCGAGAAAGAGGAAGACAGTAGCAGTGATGAAGAACTTGCCACTCGAGATACGCGTGTCGGCCTTGCGCAGCAGCTGTTTGGAAGTTTGTTGCCTGCGAGGCCTCAGTCGGCTGGACCCGCACCACAGTCGACCGGGAACCCGGTCTCACCTACGCCGCCACCACCGACTGCTCCACCCGTCCTCCCCCAGCGCCTGTTATACCGGCGCCCTCAAGTCGCCCGCTCCAGTATCACCTTCGGCGACCCCTGATGACCGAAGTGCTCTCTTGAGTGCTATTCAAGGAGGTGCACGTTTGCGGAAGACGGTGACAAATGATCGAAGCACGGCTGCTACGGCTGGAAGGGTTGTCGGGGACAACACACTCCCTGCACATATCAACTCCATGCCTCGACCTCCGTCTCCATCATCCCCGCCGGCACTCCCCGTCACAGAGGTCTCGGAGCCGCCACCAGTTGAGTCGACATCGACATCAAAACATTCAGCCTAAGGAATCGGTGGACTGGTTTAACGGGTTGGCCGCTGATCATGCAGGACAGGACAGGTTGGACGATCTACCTGAGACCGTGGAAGAAGAGGAGCATATCGAAGATGTACCTGCTATTAGGGTTTCGGAACACGTTCCGGATGGAGAACCTGACCCTATGGCAGACGTTGATACATCGACGAGTGAGTGTGTGCGCGTTATAGTCACTGGTCATTCTAATCGTGTCATAGATCTAAGAGTCCGCTCCTTATATCCTTACGAGGCTCAGAGGACAGAAGATCTGAGTATGTAGTCCCTCTAAAGCCAAAGACGCTTACTGATGCATTGGGGAAAGGTTTTGGTGAAAATGTTGTAATCGAGGGCACATCCGTCCAAGTCTGGCGGTGACTGGTGGTATGGGACGACCGTCAATGATGGAAGATCGGGCTTCTTCCCGCAGACCTATGTACATGTAGTCGAACCAGGTGCGTGTGGGTTTTCTTTGATGGACTTTACGTTATACGGCTGTCAGTTCAAGCCACTGCCCTCTACTCATACGAGGGCTCGAGTCCCGATGAGCTTTCGTTCACCGAAGGTGACGTTCTTACCATCGTCGGACCGTTTGGAATCCGACTGGTGGAGAGCCGAGCGGGACGGTGTCGTCTACGCCGTGCCAAGCAGCATACGTGGAGGTGTCAGAGGGTTAGTTGGCATTTCGTTAGCACAAAACGATCCCTTGAGTTCCTCTTACCTTCTCTTTCGCTGGGATGGATATAGGCTGAAATCTTTTCTTTTTCTTTTTTTTCTCTCTTTGTCGCATACACGCGTCGTTGCTTGCTTGGTACTTTGCAATCCGTGTGTCGACTTTAACCTTTGTGCTTTCCGGAATCCCAAAATACCAATTTCAATACCGATCGAAATTCCACGTTTTTGCCCTGCGGACCACTTTCGTGGCGCGGCTATGATTGGTGCGGTTATATTGCAGCTCAACTTAGCGGCGTATTCGGTAGCGAACGGTGTGAGTTGCGACCGGACGGGGCGAGGCACAACGGGTTGACAGCACGCCTAACCGTGAGATGTTGAACAATGACGCTTATGGTACTCCCCACAGCTCACCGGCGAAGACGCACAAGCTGGATTGTATGCCGGAGATTACTGGCGTCGACGACGATGAGGATGATGAAGACGATTACTACTCCCTAGACGACGACGGCGTGTCTGACGTATCTGAAGTTCCGATTTAGATGCAACCGAGACATTTGCGAACCAGGAGGAGGCAAGAGGTGGAACGCCGTCGTGTGCTCGAAGCCGCTGGAGTTATCGTCAGCGACACTGCGGACCACAATCGTCGCACCCCTCTGCACACCAATGGGTACGGTGGTGTAGACCGTGTGGCGGTCCTAGGGGGACCCGCAGGTAAGAGGGGCTCTTCGATAGGGGATACTTTGCCAAGGAAACAAGCTCCTACACGCGAACCACTGTCTTGTGCGAGACATAGCTTCCTCCCGTCCCGACAATGGACTTCTCGGAGGAATGCAGCGGCTGCTGGGCGCACGGGCACTAGCGCCAGGCTCTCTCCCGTATCCGAGATACTCAGTACATCGCTTCAACCGACGACACACCTCAAGACGACGTCAGACTCGAGCAGTACATCGCGCGTCGGTGATGCGTTCGAGCGTTATGAAACGTATAAGAAGATGCATGGCGGACAATCGTTAGCCGCAAACCGGATGTCAGCATCCTCGTTCGACACCACCTCTTCGCTCGCATTTTCTTCGCCTCCCCGCTCACCTGCAACGTCTTTATCGCCTTCACTGCGAGATCGCGAGCAAGAACGGAGGGGAGAGAGTCGTACGTCTCACTTTCTGAGTTTCCTTGGACGTCACACGCGCTCTAGTACCCCGGACATCGATCGCGAGCGTAAGATTCCAATCATATCTGGTCCCATTCACGCGTCGGTGTCTAATACAGCAGCCGCACCGGGGATCCTCATAACGCTATGACACGTGAGAGTAGCCCGGCGTTTGGGACATCATGGGCGAGCCTGCTGGACAGGACCGCGCTTGAGGGGATACCAGCTGTAGAAAGGAAACGACAGGAAGCGATATTCGAACTCATTTCCACGGAGGCGGACTACGTGAGAGACTTGCAGCTTATAGTAGAGGTAAGTCTGTACCGAACTAGATTATATCTGTTTTCATCGCCTCGATACTCGAAGCTCTTCTATTCGCGCCTGGTGGATATGCTCGAGGCGGAGTCAACATCGGTCATATTCTCCAACATTGAGGATATCCTTCTAACTAATACGGTGGGGCTCTCTCGATATGACCGACTTCCAGTTCACACCAAATTCTCTAGGCATTCTTGTCTACTCTGGAGGAGCGACAGCGTGAATGCAGACTATACATAGATCACGTGGGAGACTTGCTAGAAACACACATGCCTCATGCGAGTGTATCTGGTGCGTTGTACTACAAAGTGACAGCGCAGGCTCCTTGACAAGCTGATCATGACTGTAGGACTATTGCGTCAATCAAGCCAATGCTGGGAAGGTGTTGCAATCGCTTAGGGACGCTAACCCAGAGTTGTCCGCTCAACTGCAGGTCAGGTCGTTTATCTCGTGGTGGTCCGCCTCTTCCTGATCGCTGTTTCCTCATAGTGCCTTCGGGAGGACCCCTCTGCCAGGAATCTTGACTTATCTAGTTACCTCCTAGTGCCGAGTGCGTCCCTCATCCTCTCGTAGAAACGTAATTCATTGACAACGATAATTCGCAGTGCAGCGTTTAACTCGGTACCCCTTCTCATCCGGCAAATTCTGCATAACCGACCCACCCACTTCAACACCCGATTTGTCTGTGGCACCGCGATTGACACTATCTCTTCCCACAGAGCACGCAAAGGGAGTCGATAGCGAGCTCTCTGGCATGTGCAGCGGATATTGGAAGAGGTGAACGAGACGATACGAGATCGAGAGGGTCGGGAAAGGCTTGGGAGGTGAGCGAAGAGCTAAGGCTAGGCAAGAGTGAGTGTCGTCTCGTTCTGTCACTGTGGTGAGCGAAAGAGCTAAGGATAGGGGAGTGAGTGTCACGTCCTCGTTCTGTCACTGTATTAACATAAAACATCATTGACGCCCTTTTTTCGTTTTGGTTTGCTTTCTAGCCGTCTCGATCTTACGCTACCGACTCACCATCTCGGTCCTCGAAGACTCCTCAAGGAAGGAGTACTGGCGAAAGCAAAGAGCGGGCGTAAGCTACGCGTTCTACTCTGCAGCGATATCCTCCTACTTCTCAACGAGCGCGAGAGCAGAGGGTTATATCGTGTGGCAAGTTCCCAACATTATGACCCCCACCTGTTCGTATTTACCTGACATCACTTCTAGCCCCTTCCCGTTCACGAACTCGAAATCCACCCTTCGCGGAGGTATGCTCGTTCTGAGGATGCCTACATACGGATCCACGTGCCTACCCGCGGGGCGGGGAGACCCTCCTACTCCGTGCTCCGAGCATTCGCGAGGCACGCGCATGGACCGAAGCCATAGTTTTGGCGGCTGCGAAGGCGAAGGAGGGGATGGGGATCAGGGTTGCTGTCGGTGATTCGCAGGATACGAAGGTAGGGTTCGGTCCTACCGCTATTGGTGTGGGGATGGGGCATGTCGCCAGTGCAGGATCTCCTCATGCAACTGGGGATCTTGGCAATGGGTATTCGGGGTGACTGCTGCTAGCTGATCTGCTCTGACCGGACTTATGGTGGAGTAATGGGATATATGGACTTGCTATCGATCAGGGTATATAATCTTCGTGTGATCGTTTTTTGGGGCGAACTTGTCTATCTAATCTTCTCGTTCCACTCACCAGTTTGTAGTAGCTCAGACAATATGGCCAGGGCTGCCTTATATATCTCGAGTTTCTAGTATTTCAGCGCATTAGTTTAGGTACAGCCTTCGTCGTACGCTGGTGTGATCGATATATTCGTCAACTTTACGATTAGCGCTCTGGTTCAATGAAAGAATTCCTTCCTTCTAGTGCCAATCAACTACGGGTGTCAACAAGGGTTTCCACACCTGCACCTTCATCAATTAACGCTTGCTTGAACAACACTCTGCCGCTCGTGAATGAGTCTGATGAGTGTCTCTATACCGAGCGCACCCTTGTGTCGGTCCTTGTCAGGCACAAGTCGCTGTGTGCAAAGATCAAGGAGAGTCTAAACAGGTGAGGTTCATCATCGTCTTGAGACTCTTCGACTCCGCCCTCGTTCGTCGTTCCCTTCAAATGACTCGGCGACGGGGCTCACCGCCACGACGTCGCCAACGATAAGGTGGCCATTTTCGCCTATTTCGAGTGTTATTGTCTGTTCGTCTTCACCTTCGCCCTTGTCGGTAGTCTTGCCGTTCAAGATAGAGACGTCCTCCGAAGTCCGCGCACCCTTTTGTGCACTTGCCCTCGTGTACGATGAGGATTCTTTTGCCCACGATACATACATCTTCTGTGGCAAGCACCGCGCGGAGACGTTCAAGTACTTCGAGTTGGATGTCATCAGGCGCAGCTGCGACATCGGCTGCCGGGGGTACGACTGAGGCAGCCAGGACGGGTGGAGGCATGCAAGAGGGGAAAACCGGGAAGGGCAACAGAAATCATAACCGCGCGATTCCGACTGGGAGATGGTCGTCTTACCGTATTTTTTTTGTTGAAATAAGTTTGAGAAGTGGATGAGCATTTACGTAGTATACCTAGACAACTAATTTCTTGAGCACAGACATAGACCTCAATGAGGGTGCATCCTGGAATCCCGTCGACCACACCAGTGCTGAGACTGGTTTGTGCTCGAGGCGAATCATGGGCTCCTTTTTATCTGGAGCAGCGTCGGAGAGAGCAATGTGTGGCGACGTTGTCGATACCGAGTCCGTCGCCATCGTCGGTGGGGCCCGAGAGACAGAGAAACCAGACAAGAAGTCGAAAAAATCTCATGCGTGGACTCGTAGCCGTCGACCAGTGGGGGACAGCAGAATTTACTGCCCACGAGTGTCCTCGGTTGCTGCTCTCACTTCATGCAGCGATACCGCGCCCCAAGCAGCGGTTGACGAGCGACGAGCAAGCCGTGCAGTGTCAAAGTTTGGTGTGATATGCACAACCAAATTTTCCTTACCGCTAAACTTGAAGTTTGACCGCTCACACACTGATCTATGACGTACAGCGATAGTGGAAGGAGTCGAGATTCTATCTGGTCTGCCTTGTGGTTGTAACGTGCCCATGGCCGTGATGCGGCGCTTATCGTAACTTCAGCGTATCCACCACACTCAA
>JANFAB010000398.1:0-22395 GCA_024613165.1 Pisolithus albus | reverse complement strand
CAGTCTCGATGGATACCTGGCAATACGATCAAATAAAACGCATGCAGGTATGTGTTTGATGATGTGTCGACTGTCCATTGAGATTTGTGGTACACATAGCTTGGAGGAAATTGTCTTTTCAAAGAATTTTTACGGTCTTACCCCCCCGCCAATGAGGGGGGGTACACAGATGGTATGA
This sequence comes from Pisolithus albus, assembly GCA_024613165.1. NCBI lineage: Eukaryota > Fungi > Basidiomycota > Agaricomycetes > Boletales > Pisolithaceae > Pisolithus > Pisolithus albus. Next base: position 22,217 of record JANFAB010000398.1, on the reverse strand, counting down.
GTTCATAGGACCTTTACCATTGCTGGGCAGCAACCCAGTATCGCGAAAAGGTGTGTTCCATTTTTTATGACCGTACTAATTATTACTCAGAGACGCCACCAGTTGGACTGTGAGGTTGCAGGTCGTCCGTGGTCCCCTTCGAGTCGTCCCGCTGGTCATACGACCGCACCAGCGAGACCTGCTTCTGCACAGATCTTAGAAGCCACGTGCACTTTCGCGTAACCCTGTGGGCGGCCCGCCTTCCGACAATTCCGTCGGCATATCTACTCAACCATCATCTGACATCTCCTGCGCGGATCAAAGGCTGCCAACGAAGCTACTGTGCGGCGCGTGGTCAGGCGAACGCGTCCCGTCCACTTGACTTGCCACCTTCACAAGGGGGCCGCTATCAAGGGTTTGGCAACACACCTTCCCCATCATCCCAACATCCATTTCTCGGTTTGACTTCTTCTGCGGCTCCGTCACTGGCCGATTTCCAGGAAGATCCTGCAGCCGCTCTTAGCAAGGGCTGGTCTATCTTCTCCACAGCCGTGGGCTGGCGCTTCACGTGCATTCAATGAGACTGTCATTCAGCCTGGTGTGGAACGTGTCAAGGACCCCAAGTTCCAGGCTAACATTCGCGGGTACGTTTCCGAAGCGCAAAGGCGTGCCCAGCTCGCGGGCCAGTCTGCCAATGAATGGTCGAAGACACAACTTGGGGTCGATGTTGCCGATCATGTGGGAGGAATCGTGGGTTCAGTCAGGGACAAGATTGGTTCTGGACCCACAGGTTTAGGATATGATTCCCTTGCCACCCAGAACCACGTTGAAACGTCTGGATCGTATCATGATGACACGGATGACTTCTTTCGCGAGTATTCCGATGCAACCGGCAGCGTGTCTCAGGCCTCGACACAACCCTCGAGTACTCATGTCTCAGAAAAGGGTGACGATTGGGATGAATGGAAAGACTTTAGATAACTTGTGAACTCTACCCGTAATGTCTTGGTCAACCTGTTAGATATCTAGCGAACATTAATTGGACTATCGGATTGTATCCGGGGACCTGCCAGGGACGGATGTTAGCCGAGAACATGGCCAAGTTCCGTCCTCCGGGGTAAATCCAGCGTTCGTTCGCAATCACTTCCAACTGCACGTTGTTAACACGCAGCTCTTCGAGGCTGTTGGTCCATTGCATTTCGAGGATGCTGAATATGCTACCGAGAGCTGCTCGTCTGAACACAGCTCGTCTCCGAAGACGGTGGTACTATGCCTCCGTCATTCCATCCCTGGTCTCCACATCCTCGCCTGAGTTCCGCCAGAAAGCGGAGAGTATGGACACCCTCGTGGCAGACTTGAAAAGTAAGCTGGCACAGGCAAGGCAAGGTGGTGGTCTGAAGGCTGCAGAGCGGATGCGAAGCAAGGGCAAGAAGCTCCCCCGGGAAAGGTGCGTTCTTGCCACAGCTCGCCGTTCATTGAATGGACAGCTGTGCGCATTTCATACAGATTATCTTTGTTGTTAGACCCGAGCACACCTTTCTTGGAGCTCTCCCCATTGGCTGCACAGGACGTATATCCCGGCGAGAACGTTCCAGGAGCTGGAATCATCACAGGCATCGGACGGGTATCCGGTAGAGAATGCATGATAGTTGTGAACGATGCAACTGTGAAAGGTGGATCCTACTACCCACTGACAGCGAGTTCTCTCTATCAACAGTGTGAGTACCTGCTGAGTGTGCTAATCAGGTCAAGAAACATATCCGCGCTCAAGAAATCGCACGAGAAAACCGGTTACCCTGTATCTACGTTGGTATGGAACTTCTCCGCCGTGTTTGATTCATACTTATCCGATCACAACATTCCAGTGGAATCAGGAGGGGCTGCTCTGCCACACCAGGCCAACGTGTGTGATGTAGTTCCGGCATTACAACGGGAGTCATACGTTCATTTGAACAGGTATTCCCTGATAGGGATCACTTTGGCCGGATTTTCTACAACATGGTATGTCGTCAATCGCCGTCCTGCTACCACCCATTGATTTTCCCCCGGAAGGCACAAATGTCTGCTCTCGGCATACCGCAGATAGCTTCTGTGCATGGCATATCCGTAGCCGGTGTGGTCGGCTTTCTGTGTCACGTTTCTCGTATGAGCTGAGTTCGGCGTATTCCAGGTGGTGCCTATGTGCCTGCCATGGCGGACGAAAATATTATCGTACGAGAACAGGGACACATTTTCCTTGCGGGTCCCCCTTTGGTGAAGGCGGCGACGGGCGAAGAGGTCGATGAAGAGACACTCGGCGGCGGTCAGTTGCATTCTTCGGAGAGTGGTGTGACAGACCACCTTGCGAGAGACGACGAGCACGCCATAGCCATTGTAAGAGGTATCATCGGTGATCTGGGTGTGGCAGGTGGCAGCACCGTCCCCGTAAGTATCATTCGCCGTTTTTCAACCTTGCGCCGTGTTAACAAGAACCATAGCCATCAGCTCCACCGGAAGATCCGCTCTACCCTGCATCAGAATTGCATGGTATTGTTGGTACGGATCTTCGGCAACCATTCGACATGCGAGATGTGATTGCCCGTATCGTGGACGGTAGCCGCTTCAGAGAATTCAAGAAGGAGTATGGGTCTACTATCGTTACCGTAAGAGTACCTTCACTATGTCATGAATGCTAACTAAAGAGGGCTAGGGGTTTGCACATATCCACGGATATGAGGTGGGAGTAATAGCCAACAATGGCATTCTTTTCTCCCCTTCTGCATTGAAGGCTACGCATTTCATTCAGCTGTGTTCGCAGCGTCGGATACCATTATTGTTTCTTGTGAACATAGCAGGTGAGCAACCCCCGGACTTGGAACTGACTTACGGATAACCAGTAACCAGGCTATATGGTGGGGTCGAAGGCTGAGAAAGGCGGAATAGCAAAAGACGGCGCGAAGATGGTTCGCGCCGTGGCCTGCGCCAACGTGCCCAAATTGACCGTAATCGTTGGAGGAAGTTTCGGCGCCGGAAATTATGGTGAGAATGACATCTTGCACCGTAGGTTGACACTTTCAAGTGACGTTTCATACCAGGGATGGCTGGTCGCGCGGTAGGGGTTGAGATCAGCTTTTGTCACCGGTACTAATCATTGTTAGTATTCGCCACGTTTTCTGTGGATGTGGCCCGTGAGTCATTTGATGAAATATGGAACCTGATCTGAACCCAAGCTGTTCTGCAGAATGCCAAGGTATCTGTGATGGGCTCTGGACAATTGTCCCAGGTAATGACTGCGGTCTCCAGGTCGGTAGGATAGCTTTTCGTGTCACGACCCGGTCTTATCTTTGGTAGGGATCCTGGTCAGCACGCATCGTTGAAGGCGGAGATCGAGTCACAATCGACAGCGCTGTATTCCACGGCTCGGCTCTGGGATGATGGGATGATTCAGCCAACGGAGACTCGTGACGTAGTAGGTCTAGGACTTGCGCTGGCTGCCTGGGAACGTGCCAATTCACGCGCACCATACGCCCGCTCGCTGGCATGGGATGGGGGCACTGAAGGATTTGGTGTCTTCCGCATGTAGCCATGGAAGTAACTCAACATACCCTTCACATGGGTCACATATCCCGCTCGAGATGGGACATGTGATTTGTCGTCGAACCTTGTAATTACTACTCGCGTCATTAATGTCACGCTTGTAACAACATTCCACATACTTACGATTCAATGCGAACTATGGCATCGTAGCGCCACCGAGCAGCTCGCTTGTCGCATGCACGTACACATCCTGCTTGTTACTTGAACTTGGGTCTGCACCGCTTAATCCTCGCCAACTACTTACTCGCAAGCCAGTTCAACGACCATGTCCGACGATTCACGGGCACCCCTGAATCGACTGTCAGAAGAAAGTCGCGCCAAGCTTCGCTCGACCCAAATTCTCACGTCGCTTCCACACGTTGTCTCGGAATTACTGCAGAATTCAATTGACTCAGGAGCGTCGCACATCGATATTGGTGTGGACTGTGAGGAATGGTCTTGCTGGGTCCGAGATGACGGCTCGGGGTTCGCGAAGAATGACCTAGCTCAGATCGCGAAAGGCTCTGAGGGTGGACGATATAGTATGTGTATTCGCTTCTCATACAACGGATCTTGATATTAAGGGCTAGCGCTCTTTTGCAGTGAGCTCAAAAGCATGCCCCACTGCCTCATTGGAGAGCGTCTCTACGTTCGGCTTCCGTGGCGAGGGTATATCACGTGTAGTTCATTTGAAGGATTGTATGATCTGACTCCGACGAACGACAGCCTTGGCTTCTATGGCAGATCTATGTTGCCTCGAGATCTCGTCGAGAACAGCAAGGGGACGCGAGAGCTGGTCCATTATTATGAAGGTATGTCAACGTACGCTGTCGATTTTGTTTTCGGGGGGAGGGGGGGAAGGGGGAGAGGACATGACTGAACTTACAACAGGGCGGTCAAATGCTGTACTCCGGCCCCTCTGTACGCTGGCGAAGAGAAACCGCCGGGACGGCCGTCACCGTCCATGACGCGTTTTTCAACGTTAGTTCGGAATTATAATTCTGGCGGCCGCTGTAGCGTCCTAATTGAACACCAGCTTCCGATCCGCCGCCTGTCTCATCCTTCTTCTAGCAAAACACTTGAGATAATCCGGCAAGAAATTGAGTCATATGCACTCGTGTTTCCTGGTATTTCCTTCTCTCTGGAAGACACAAGCAAATCCAACAAGGGTGGAGGCAAGTCTCATTCCTGTATTCTTAAAATACCGAAGGTGATTTCTTTTCCCTATTTTGCTGCGATGTCCATATCTCAGCTTCTCCCGATCAAAGACTCGTTCCACCCTAACAACCTTTCGCCACATATACGGCCGCGCGTTCACTCAGGCAAGCGGGTCGTTTACGCGTGACTCATTTATTATTCCATTTACCATATCCTGGGATAGCACGTCGAAGAGATAGATAGCGTATCCGACGATGTGAGGATAGAAGGGTTCCTGTCGTTAGTGGGCGTTTATACAAAGGTGCCCGTCGTCTGACAGAAGTTCTCACATCTTATTGAGCGACTTCGGCAGGCATATCAATTTCTGTGTAGGCTCTATGCAGTATAGGGCGTATCTCTCATTCATATTTTGTCGTTCAGATATCAACAGGCATCCGGTGTCATATTGCGACCTCCACAAACTAATTGACCTTCGTTTCTCGTCGAGCTCCTTCGCGAAACATGTGCGAATAACTTCCGGGTAGAATTTTTAGTTGTTAACTATTGTATCCAGGCCTACGATGAAGATGGGGAGACAAACTGGCGTTCTAGTACGCCGTATCAAGGGTTTCGGGTGAGGAGTGCCCTGACGATTACCAGGTTGCCGTCGACCCCCCCGCAAGGGCGAGAAAAAGCCTATATATGTCCTCAACTTGACTATCCCCGTACGGCACATTGACAACTGTATGGAGCCGGCCAAGACGGCTGTTCAGCTCGGCGTAACCTCATATACAATCAATCCTGCGTGCAATCGCTAATTATATTTGTAGAATAAAAACATGGTGGCGCAACTTCTATCCTCCGTAATCCAGTCATTCCTAGCGCGTCACAACTTTGCTCCTTGGAATGTGCACGGAAACGACGGTACTCCCAGGAAGAAACGAAGACTATCGAGACCAGCTTCACTTACGGAACCCAGTATATCACGCTCGTCATCCCCTGACTCCTGTATACGTGACAGAAGCGAACCACCGGAGCTATCCGTTTCCGCAGTGAGGTGTTAACTCTCCAAGTCCTGATCAGGATTTTGACGCTTTCTAGATGGAACGTTCTAACGGGACTATGGAATCTTCTAGCGAGACAGTGTGGAATGATCCCTCCACTGGGGAAACGTTCATCATTGACTTACGGACGGGAAATTCCCATCCTCAGAACGTTCCTCGGGGTGTAGGTGCAAATGGTCCGATAAGGATCAAATCAAAGGGAGATGCAGCCTGGGCTTCCCTCCCAACTATCCATAATATGTCCACGAGTCAGAGGGAAGTTATCTCGGCTAAAGACGCGGTCCCCGATTGGCTGCAGGAGGTTCTAAAAGTATGTCGCGCAAGTCACATTGTGCCACCCCATTTTCTGACGAACTCCAAAGGCGAATGATGCCTATTCAATCAGAGAACCAAAGATACCCGCTTTACCACTATCCCACAACCGCAATGGAGAAGATGGCGGCTATCCGGGCCATCTCTATCCGTGCAATACCCAACGAAGCAAGCGTTCTAACCCCAACCAACATATCCAACATTTTACGTCCGACTTCGCTTTATCCCACGTACGCTTTCAGAAGGAAGACTTGCAGACCGTGCGTGTCATCAGTCAAGTGGACCGGAAGTTCGTCGCTTGTCTCATTGGTGTTGATAATTGGCCACCCACGAAGGCAAGTGAAGTGCCGTGTGAAGCGAGCATTCGTCAAGGAACGGGTAAAACACTCATTTTGGTCGATCAACATGCTGCGGATGAGCGAGTGCGAGTGGAGCGTTTCTTGAAAGAGATTTGCAATGGCTTCCTCAGTTACCACGATAAGAGTGGCGGCGTTGAGACGATGCAGCTATCGCCGCCCATTCCTGTTTTGCTCACTCACCGCGAGGCGTCTCGATTATCACAAATTCTAGCTTATCAAAACGCATTCGAGTCGTGGGGTGTCCACTTCCACGGTTTGCAGAATATCCCAAACAACGAGGCGACAATAGACAGCAACGAACATGCCGCCTATATGCAAGTGTTTGTAGCCGCCATCCCCGAAATCGTGTCAGAAAAGGTTGGTCTTACGTTCCGAGAGAACAGCCGCTCTTCTGATATGCCACAGTTGCTGTCTGGTGATGAATTGCAAGAGCTCATTAAGGGTTACCTCGGCACATTGGAGAACGAACCAGATAGTCTTGACCCCCCTGCACGACGCCGTTCCGGCGCCTGCGAGATAGAAACACGTTGGGTTAAGGCGTTGAGATGGTGTCCAAGGGTCCTACTGGACCTGATTAACTCCAAAGCATGCAGAGGTCCGTTTTTTTTTTTTTTTTTGGCAGCAGGGTGCTACGTGGGCCTAACCCGACTAGCAGGCGCAATCATGTTTAATGACCCTCTGACGCTGGAACAATGTCAGCGGCTCATTAAGCAGCTCTCGGCCACCGCGTTTCCATTTCAGTGTGCTCACGGCAGGTGCGTAAGCTTTCATTAAGAACTCCGGACATGCCGAATGGCTCACGGTTGTCGTTTGATTTTTCCCTGGCCGCGTGGTCGATGCCAACACTTATCCGTTGTATCTCCAAGGCCATCTCTCGTGCCCCTGACACCTCTAGCCGTACAAGGGGATAACCCCAGATCACATCCTGTGGACTGGCAAAAGGCATCTGCAATGTGATTGTTTACAGTAACCTCCTCTACATTAATATCATGCGGTTTGCACTACATTTTGGATTTGAAAACGCACGGCGCAAAGGTTTAGCTGGAGATCCAATGAGAATACAGACGTTAACTTCGTTTACCTCAATCAGGCCTTAAGCACACCCTTTCCTCCACCTTTTAATCATGCGTGATAGAATCTGGGCTCCTCCCGTCGCGTCTCGCAATATTCGGTACGGGTCCTGAGAACCAGTGTGTGCCACCATACACGGGAAGATAGTACCACACAAGGGATAGTCCGAGGACGCCGCCGAGAACAACAACGGTGTAATTCATCGTAGTGGCACTTGTGCTAGGCATGGTTGGGAAGAGGAAGATGACATCCATGAATGGCATGAATAACACTGCGATTATCGATATCGGCAAGCTCTGTCAAGTCCAAGAAAGAAATGAGAATTAGCGTCTCCATGGAGATGAAGAGGGAGTCATACAAAAATTCCCAGGTGAAATGGTCCGCGCTTGAAGCTGTTGTCACCCAACCAACGCGCAGCGATTGCGATGGTGTAGGCGACATAGATGGCACTGACTGCCAATGGAAAGACAGCACTAATGGCCTGAGTGCCAGCGAATGCGAGGAGGCCAAGGAGTGATGCACAGATGACGATAAACCAGACAGCATTCACGGGTGCACCTGTGGACTTGTTCACGCGGGAAAGAGTGCTGGAGAAGGGAAGTGCATGATCGCGGGAATATGCGAATATTTGCCGGGATGCCACAAGAACCTACTGAACTATAAGTACCAGTAGAAACCAAACGTAGCACCCCCTACATTACTGGATCCCATGGTGTATCTAACACAGCGAGCTCAACATTGTGTTGGGACGATTCGGTAGATGACGTACTGTGCGATCACCACAAATGCCCACAGCACAAGGGTACCCTTCTGCCCGAAGCCGTTGAAAAAAATCTGCGCCATTGGCTGACCAATCGGGCTGCTTAGCAGATACCCGAGGTCTGTACCCATACAAAATGCAAGGGCCACATTCATAGCTGGAGTAGATGTTCGGAGGCGTGCTTTGATTTATGCAAGGATGCCCATACCCCATCCCAACAAAATACCGATGATGCTGGAGCAAACCTACGATAAATTAAGCAGGCTACTTCACATTATGGAAGTCATTGTGAAGCGGCGTACAATGGCACAGGGAACGGCCGTGGCAGCGTTTGAGGCTTCTTCGCTGATATGCACACTGGCGTCGAACGCGGCTTTGAAATTACCAGTCCACACCAGAACATTATGAGCGAAGGATGAACGTACAAACTGTCCATAATGGTGCAATGAATGAGAGAATGAAGGCGAATCCATCCGGCCACCCATTCACTGCGCCATGTCGGGAATCATGGAAGTTGTACACAGGTAATCAACAGCAGATAAACTTACGATTATCAAAAGATCCGAGAGCGAAACTGGGCGTATTCATGTATTGCTTTGGAGTTGCTAACGGAAGCCCGACAATAACCACAAAACAAAGGCTTCGACGGTGTTAGCAACCTGGCCCACACGATTGGCGTCAAACGTCAGAAATGCACCTGATGTTGATGGCAAGGTAGACCCTCTGCACTCTTGCAAGGAAGGAAGTTGCTAGGGTACATATTAAAGCATGGGAAAGAAGTATGGCAACATATATGCCACTAATCGGATGCGTTTCGGTGAGCAAATCAGCCCAGAATGTGAGGACATACTAGATTTGTGAATTGGCAGCGTTATAAGTTTGTCCTGAGCCAATGCTCATAGCTGCGGTGATTTGAACAGCACAACTCCAATCAATGGCAGCTGTTAGATACCCGCAAGCCCCACGCGGTTGTGGCATCTCGAGTCAGACAAGTAAACTCGGGGAACCAGAAGTAACACTTACCAACTCCAGCAATGTAACCGGTCACATTCGCATCTGCAGTTCGAAATGATGCACCGTAACGCTTGCATTTACCGAAGGAAAAAAATAAAATAAGACGCACACCCGACCAACCAGCAGAGAAAGTTTCGCCAACGAGGCGATGCGAAGGAGTGGGTCCAAAAGTACACCTGAAGGGGTTGTCAGGATCGGAATCCTAATGATACATCGCGTGGAGTACACTTACGCCTCCCGCTGTAGGCGCAGCAGAAGCTAGCTCTGCCATGGACAAACCTGTGGTGAAGATGAAAGCAGATGCCACAAGCCACTGCAGTCGGAAGAGATTAGTGCACTGCAATTGTACGTTTTGACGTAGAAAGGGTACATACCCCCCATACCATGGCAGCGGGACCACCGTTTGGTATAGAGTAAACAAGCACCGATCTGTGCACCATGCAGGTTAATGCTGTTCTACAAAATGACCAAGATGCGCTACATACGCCAACGACGGGAGCGGACCCATAAAGCTAAAAGCCACTGCAAAGACCTACGTTCTCCCCAATTAGACTCAAGGACAGTCTGACGTTTACACGAACGAAGACAGCGCACCTCCAACGGCGTGAACTCACGCTTGAACTCTTGCTTGTAGCCGAGCTGAGCAAGAAGTTCCTCGTCTCTTTTCGCTACCTCTTCTCCTCTGGGCATGCCGAGGACGATTTCGAACTCTTGAAGGAAAATGAGAGCGTCCCGGTAGCACTGGTGAGGCCAACGCGGTGAGCCCTACACGCGCCCTTCATATGTAAAGATAAAGTCCTTCGTTGGGGCGGCCAGCATAGGCCGCGAGGCGAATAAGTTGCCGGTAGCACTGTCAGTCATGTGCAACGCAAGTTCGGAGTGTCGTAAACTTGATGGTAAGAGTACTTATAGTATAGTTCCGTCATAGCCAGTGCAGTGGCTAGTAGGTAGACGTGGGACTGCAAGACTCAAAAATTGGCTCCATCAATGATCCATGAGGATTTTGTAAAATCTTTACGTCCCAGATACGACGAGCGCAGCGAGCCATTCCTAACGGGATACGGTCTGCACGTGAAACACAAAGGAGAGGGCGCTTCCGAGAATAGTTCGACAGCAGAGTCGTGCAAGAGAGAAGCCGGTTCGTCTACGGATTCGAACTGGTTCGACAACGGACAACACCTTCACGAACGTCCACAATGGGATTCAAAACCATGCAACTCGGGTATGTATGCATGGGGCGGCGCCACGAGCCTGCGGCAGTAATTAATGTCCTTCGGAGCTAACAGATACTTACCTTTCCAGTAAGCGAAGTGGATATTTATCTTGAAACCCTCTGTCATTAGTGAGCTCCCGGTGAGTTGATATGACAAACGGGCGAAACAGGGAGCGAATCGCTGACTGAAGGCAGTTCATAAGATGCAGTACTTACTGGCGTCAATATACCAAGCATCATCGATCGCTCTCAAAACAGGTGCCCGAAATAATGAAAATTTGTTCCCGCAAACACTCGAGTATCATCTTCCTCGTGGCTCCACTGCAGAGACCTACCTATCTATCACTTCCAAGACCTGAACATTGTCCAAGTTCGCTCTGCCTTGACACAAGTGAGTTATTTCCAGAAAAGGAAAAGTAGGAAACCAGTTCCAGGTCACGGTGGATTTTTTTTACGTGTTTATCGTGATCGCGTGACTGTTACGACGTCATCGTGCTGGGGCAGTATTAAAAGAACCAAGGCACCCCTCACAGAGAACTTCGATTGTACACTCTTTCTGAACACTGTGCATACCCATATCGCATCTCTCAACAATGGTCAATTCTGTCGCCAAAATCGTGTACAGACCTGATACGCAATCCACGGACGAGTTCGTCGCGATGGTGAATACCGCAGAGGTATGGGCTCAGTAGCAAGGGTGCTCCTCTGATGGACGTGCTGATATCTTTCATCCTGTAGTTCAAGAAGTGGAAGAGCGGAGGTGTGTTGTTTAGCTAGCTGCCGACGAAATCTGCTGTCTCAACCAGTCTGACCCGCATCCAGACACTAGCATACCACTCGCAGATGTAGTCGACTGTAGGCATCTCTGTGATACCGTACCTCAAGCTTTCCGCTCACTGATCTTTTTCCTTTGTTTGGCAGCTTTCGAGGTGTTTCACTCTAGCCAAGGCATTCTACTCCGTCCATCCCGTCAACAACTCGAGAATGTGTTCGGGACATCGAAGGACGTGGATGTGTTGACAACAATCCTACGAAATGGGAAGGAGCAACCGGTGAATGGTTTCGCCGGTGGTGTGGGCATCTCGAACATCACCAGAACCAATGCCGTGATCGATTCCAAGGGCAAGGGAACGTCGGGTATTTAATCATGGGGAACATTCTCGAAACGCATTTGTACTCTGCAGTAATTGTATGGCATTCGTTTATCACGCCAGAGTCTTCTCGTAGTGTATGACGGCATACGGCGGTTATCGTGCGTGTCCATAACGACTACGATTGAAGACAAACCCAATCTTTCCTCTACCAGTGGGTATCACGATCTGGCAGCAGTTTCAGCCCACTCCTTGCTACCCATCTGCACAAGCCTCGAACACGCGCGTGCGAAAGCGAAAATCTCCTCCTCGCCAGTGAACATCGAGCTCGCGCCGACGACTTCAGGCGGAAGACCCTATGAAATCAATCGTTCGTTAGACTTACGCACACGTTTACTTAGTGAAGGCATGTATACAGACCAAATCATCCATGACACTCCGCATGTGATCCGAGATTTGCCCTTTACCAGACGTGCCATCGTCCGAAAAGATCTGGAAGATGGGCACCTCAGATAAAACGAATAGCTTTGTCTTGGATTCGTAACATGTGTCGATGAACGTTATGAAACGTCGAGCCTGCGGACAGTGTCATGGGGAAGCGCTCGGCGACAAGGGGGAGTACTCACCACGTCCTTCCGTCCGATATCCAACTTTGGAACGTCCATGACGAAAATCGTGCTGAATGTGCGCGTGATCTCGAGGTAATCCGCTGCACTTAATGGACGTGCACAGAGTTCTTCGAACGTGAACCTCGCGACACGCGACGTAGAAAGAGGGACATATATGGTGCGTCCAAAGGTCGTCAGAGGACGGTTGGTAACGACAGGATCCGTCCTGGATGATGACGAAGAGGACGGGGTGGTTAAAGAGCGGAATATCTTATCAACCTCGGCTTTATTCTCAGGTGTGAGCGGGGAGTAGTAGACGTGCGACAGTGCACGCGGAATGCGTCTATAATCTATCGACGAACGAGTGTCAAGTGCCGAAAGCATACGTTTTGAAAACACACGGACCAGTTCCGGAATCTAGATCAGTGACTTGAAACTGAGACTTGAGGAGTTCTATGGCGGGTATAAAGCTAGACCGTTGGATACCGTTCTTGTAAAGATCGTCCGGATGTCGGCTAGTAGTGAGGACCGTTGTGACCACGACGGTGACCGTGTACGGAAACCAGGACTTACTTGCTAGTGATGACCATGACGACGCCGTATCGTAGCAAACTCTCGAAGAGTCTTCTAAGTATCATGGCATCTGCAATATCGGTTACCTGGAACTCGTCGAAGCATAGCACATATGCCTCCCTTGCCAGGTCCCTCGCGACGGGGGCAATGGGGTCGCCACCGTCATGCACACCCATTTCCGCTTTGGCGGCGTGGATGCGTTTGTGGACGTCGATCATGAAAGCATGGAAATGTACACGGCGTTTACGAGTGACCGACAGTGGGAGAGAGAGATAGAACAGATCCATAAGCATGGTCTTGCCCGTTCCGACGTCGCCATACAGGTATAAACCCTTTGGAGCATTCTTTGGAGGTTCCGCTGGCAATGAAAGAGTGTTTCTCGCGAACAGGCGGGAGAAGACTGTGGGTGCAGAGGTAGAAGGTGGAGGAGGCGGAACTGGCGGCGGACTGTAGGACAGTAGACTGGTGTAAAAAGGCTGGAGGTGCCGCTCGACGATACGACGTTGGTGTGGGTCTGGCTTGAGCGTCCCAGCTGATACGCGAGCGTCGTATTCCCGCAGGGGTGAGCCGGCCTGATGAGTGGGGGTCGGCGAGACAGGTAGCTTGACGGAGGTTGGACAAGCACTGGCTGTGTTGAGGATGGAGGGAGTCGCACTCGCTGTCCCGGCGACGCTGGACTGGCTGGCTAATAATATGTGGGCGGGCCAGCTGCGACGAGGACGACGACGGAGACAATGTGCGCGGGCTGCGGTCCTCATCGACATCGGAGGACAACCTGCGACACTGCAATCACATGGACGACGAGACTTACGTCCAGCTGCTCCTCGCTGACTCGAATCTCCCGACTGGATCGTTCGTGGCGTCCTCTGGCCTCGAGTCGTTCTCCACGCACGGACTTCTTCCACCGTCCAAGACAGACGGCACACTTGCATTCGTGCAGGACAGCCTTCACAACCACGCACACAGCGCACTCCCGTTCACATCCGACGCCCACCGTCTCGTCAGTGCACTCTCAGAGTCGAGTACGCAGTCCAGGATCGACCAGGCGCTCGCTGCATTGATCACTCTCGATCGATCGTATGAATCCATCACCCTCAATCATGTCACACGTCGGGCATCTACCGCACAAGGGGCAGCTCTACTGACTCTCCATGCGAGGGCTTTCGCTCCGTCGTCCACCTCAAGGGTCATCCCAACTTTGATCGATAGCCTGAAACTCGCCGTCCGACGTGGAGAAGCCCACGGCCATCTTCCCGTGTGTTGGGGCGTCCTCACTGCTGCACTGAACGTCTCTCTGGGTGAGCACAAGTCCCATGCACGGTCCATGCGCTAGACCAATCATATCACCACCCAGCCAGGGCACAACATCTAGCGTTGTTCCTCCATGCCCGCTCCATTCTCTCTGCTGCAGTACGCATGAATACCATCGGTCCATATCTCGCTCAACAGATGCTGTTATCAGACATTAAACCTCTCGTCGATACCTTGATCGCGGAGTGTCGCAACCGACGATCAGGTGTACTCGTAGTTGGAGAGGACAACTCTAACTCCAACCTCGACCCTGACGAAGTGACGTACACTACTGGTCCCGCTTCGACCTGGCCTCTGGGCGAAATCGTTGCCATCAGACATGACTTGCAGCATTCACGGATATTCAACAGCTAGTTGTCCCTCGACTCTTTCTCGCCATCAGTCAGTTATGAATGCATTATGAACATCATGTACCCCCAGCCAGCACAAGCCTTGCCGCGACCTCTGCTTCACCACGCACGAGGTTTGCCAGATAGCTCACCATGAGGGTGTCCTGTAGACTCGTGGCCCACCCGCCTTCTTCGTCCGGTACTGTACCAAGGACGCTCCACAGATACCGGCCTAACGCAGGGTCAGGCTCAACGGTACCGTGCAGAACCGCTTGCACGTATGCAAGCACGCGAGAAAGTGCAGAGGACGTCGAAAGGAGAGCATCGTGTAAACTCGACAGCGGTGTCGTTGGTACTGCAGTACCATTGGGAGAGGACGCAGAGGAAAGGAGGAGGTCGACTAGTAGGCAGAGTATTTAGTACAACAACGTCCAAGGGTTGAGATCAGACTGAGACTCACGGCCTGCTCGTTCGGTGTCGCGGAAGCGTAGTTCGCAAGGGATTGGCACGAATACGCAATTTTCTGCTTTTGGGGTAACACCTACTGGCGAGCTACGACGCGTGATTCAGTCATATATGAACCTGCTGCTCAACGGGCAGAGCACTCACCTGACATATGCCCGCACGCCAGCACCAACGCCTTCCTCCGTGCCCGTGTCAAGAGCGACATGTACGGCTGGATAGGGAGCAGTCTCTTGTTCGTAAAAGTTCTGTATGAGGGCCGAGTAAGTGCCCAGTCCATTTTGATCTTGGCCTTGTACAAGGCCCTGCGATGCCTGCTTCTCTGCGCCACCGGTAGCGTACCACCCGACGATATTAAGCTGCTCTTTGTTTGCGTCTCCGCGCCCACGAACGAACATCTCGAACATGGAGCGATGGTACTCCATATCCACAGCGACCTGCTCCTCCGTCTCGGAGTGCAGGACTGCAAACGCATGGGTGACGTTCACAGTCGAAGGCGTCGGGCGCGCGCCCAAAAGTGTTCCGATCACCCGATGCTGTCGGTCTGTGCGGCGAAGGTAGTGATCGAGGATAGAGAAAAGCGCGGTCGGGTGGATAGTCAGTGACGTCGGACGCGGTCTGCAGATAATCTATACTTGATTATGACATTTCTAGGACGACGAGTGTGACCCACGGCGTAGTCGAATGGTTTGCCTGCGACGTGTTCTGCACGCAGATCGCTGAATTCGACGGTCCAAGTGGCATCTTGGCTGTTCCAGTTTTTTGTCGTGCAAAAAACCCGTCGACGAAGCCAGCAAAACCTGGGTCGGAGTTGTAAACTTGGCTTGTTTTCCACTCAACACCACCAGTCGAGAAAACGAGAAATGCCTTCCGAAGAAACAAAGGTGCGCTTTGTTCTTCATACATGTGCTCGTGAAAAAGCTTGAAATGCGAGTCGTATAACGACAGGAACGCATCACCAAGGTCGTGGACGTTGCTCGGGTGCGTATATGCTCTCTGCGCACTTCTCCATCGCGGCTAAGAGGGCTTGTAGACGGTAATCCATTATGGATGGATACCACTCATCATATACATTGGGTACACGAGAAGCTCGCCGCAACCGACGGTCATCAAGTGCGTCTTTTTTTTTTTGCAGTGGAGCCTTGTTTTTCCAACCCTCGTACATACAGACTTCTAAGCCCGCTCGCTTGACGACACATTATGGTAGACCTCCCAGTTCAGACACCCATCCTGCACCGTGTATCGTATGGCCTCCCTAGTACTTTAAAACCTTAGCACTCTCCCAGCTCCATCGTGCCATTCATGGGACTGCGACACCTGAAAACTTATTTATAGCGGTTGCGCGCAGAGAACGAATCCAAGTCATCATCTTACAAGGTGAAGTTCCTTGCCCTTGCTGCTGCTATGATTCCAACTACGTGGTGGTTCCTCCCTCGTTCCCGAAATGGTACGGGTGTTGACGGGGACCCTGAATGCCCGCTCTGTTTAGCCGTGCCTGTGGGTGCTGGTTGGAGTGCCGGGAGACGTGGACATCCAAGGCCAGATATGAGCATTATCTCTTCCATCTCTAAATGTCCCCGCTGCATGCAGTACTCATACAAATTACTAGATCATTTCGTTTGAGGTGGAATTACATTATATTGGCACGTAAATACTTCTTTGCAGTGAGTCAAAATGGTGAGTATGCTACGAAAGTCAAGGGTATTGGGTATCGCTGTGAGGCATTGGGAGCCAAGTATTTCATCCAATGTTCAGCCTACAGGTAGATTCGCCGTAGTTCGGAGGCACTGGTTATCCTCAGACACATAGGACACAGTTTGGTAGCACCTAGACACCGGAGCCAGCAGGTGGCACAGCAGGTGTGCCAACAACCAGTGGACACCGTAGGGTCGGTGTACTGTGAAAGACATACGCGACACGTTGGAGCCGGAGGCTAGCAAGAGATGTCGATTCAGGACGCCCTCGGTGAACGGAATTCGGGAACGTACGGTAGAATTTATCTTCGCCTCTAATGCTGTGATCAGTGCTAGATGATCGCCTCTCGAACGAGCGGCGAGGACTGCAAGGTCAAGCTCGTCCATAGAATTTTCGGAAGTCGGAGGAGTACTCCCCAGTCGTGAACCGGGCCGTGGTGACGTTCGACTTTTGATGGGAGTAGAGCTACGAGTTAATCCCTGAAGGCCTTGTCGGTTGTGATTCGAACATTCTCCATCCTGACCCATCATATGGACCTCATCAAAACCATCTTCAGTGAGACCAACCACGTCAGCCTCTCCGAATTGGGCGCCTCCAAAGGCAGCATCGTCGGTCCCGTCGATATCAATATCCTCCTCCGTATCTTGCGTCTTCTTGCACACTTGTATACCTGTTCCCCTGAGACTTGCAGCAGTAATCACCCTAGTGCGCACGCTACCGTCTCCGTTACCGTCATCGTCCGGGCCACCGTCGTCGTCAACCTCCACCTCCAAATCCTCGCTCACCTGCGTGCCTTGAAGGATCTCCCTCCTTTGTTCTATCTCAGCACGCCGACTCTCATATGCAAGACAGGCATCGACATGTGCCTCGACAACATCCCTATCACCCCTCACATTTTGTCCGCAAACGGGGCATCCTATGTCTTCCCTTGCAAGGTAAGCAGCCTCCTCGCGTGCAAGCTCACGTAGGCGTGTTTGGCGAGCTCTGCGCCTGCGGGTGACGTGTGCAATCGTGCGTTCGACGGCGACGGGGGTGGTAATACTGTGGTGGGAACGGGATGAGGTGAGACGGGGAGCTGGCTGGAGAGCTGTCAGGGACTGGCGTGCTTTCAGGGCAGATCTGCGAATTTTGGTGCTAGATCTGTCCAGTACCGTTCAAGTGTATAAACGTAGCAACATCATATGTTGGGGCACAAGTCTAGCAATAAGCACAAACCCACAAGAAATCAAAACCAACTCACACCTCGAAGACGAGGACATCCGCTTCAGGTAAACGTTCGGCGTCACCGATGTGGCGAACTATTTCGTCAACGCGCTGAAGTTCAAGCACCGCATGTGCCTTGAGGAGGCGGACCGGGATTTGCTCATTGCATACGGGACAGAGACGGGTTTCGGCGCGTTTAGCTACATAATGAGACCGCAGGAACAATACAATTAGTATAGATCTGACACCATCGCGTAAGACAGCACGCACGTACGTTTCTTCATTGCACGCGATGTGGGTGCTTCCCCCACGAACTTGTCAGATACAGGGGACAGTGGGGACAATGATCTTCTCCGGCGCTGCGAATCGCCGTTCCGCGAAGTGTCTTCGGGCGCTTCGACTTCGTCCCTATCCCCTACGTAGCTGGGCTTTTCCCGGCTTTTAGAACAAAGGCGTGACCGCCCTCACTTAGCGCCAGTGTCCAAAATTTTGAGGATGACATAGAAAAACGCACGTTATCCAGCGGGCGCAGTGCATTTGTGGAAACCTTTACTGCTGGAGTATATTATTTTGGAGTCGTCTGCAGTAATAGCTCGCCTCTCTGGACGTCCCCAATGGCGGGACTGGGTGGATTGTACGATGGTGTGTTGGATGTCGGAGACAAGCCAGCTACAGTTTCCATATGTAGTTATGCCCCTTTTCGGGTGCAGATCGCGTCTGTGCCCCAACGGTCATGTGATGCACCTGCACGATGGTCCAAGGACTCTCGCAATTCACGAGCACAGCGCAGAATTCTGCTTCATGTCACTCCATGTGGCATAGAATAGCGAAGAACACTGGCGTTTCTCGAATCATTCCGAATGTAGCTTGCGTTGGACTCATCAGAAGTTAATAGACCTCAATATCGGACGTTTGCTTTCACTTTTTTTAACTTCGAAGCATTTCAGCCACCCTTTTCGAAGTGCGTACAGTGAGTCTGTATTTGATCTACGTATGATAACCTGGACGCCAGATCTACTCCACGGACAAAGCAGTACATCATGCCATTTTGCGTCGCCATTCATTCTCAAGCCAACACTCATTCGATCACCTCACAAACCAAGACCTGATTGTGGCCGCGAGGTCTATACCGAACAACTTCGTAGCGACTCTTTCGAGCACAGTTACGCCAACTTCCGTTCCTTCACCTTCTGGCACAGGATACGCTATAAGCATGGCGTTCTTCATGCCCTGGACCCACGGGTGCACGGAATAGCTTATCCATAGCGATACCCAGAGGTATCCGACCACCTGCGACCACCTCGTCTTCTTGAACCCAATGCGCTTCCCTGCTTCCATGACGGCATCTTCTACCAGTACTCCGACAGGTTGCAGTATAAAAAAGGGGATGGAAAAGCCTATGACGTTCGGGTGGTTGACCTTCTGAAGAGAAATAGTGGTGGGTAAGTTGTTGTCCCATATCTTGAACTGTAGTACCATGTCCCCGCAGGTGTGCATGAACGCCGAGCAAAGAAAAGCATTACATAGCCTCGCGTATGATATTAACCACGGCTCACGGTCCTTCGTCTTAGCATCTAGCAGTGAAGATGCGGACTCCCAAGGGTGCCTTTTGTGCTGGTGAGGTCCGAAGACTGTGAGGGTCTGCAGGTGAAGTCGGATGCAAGTTCGTGATCGCTGCTGGAAAGTTGTTACTCACATATCGAGCGAATTGGTGCCAGGTCCGTCTGATGGACATCAGTGATGGACAATGGTGTGAGTGCCGAATGTAATGGTACTCGGATCTCAACGCACCCCCAGAACCTCCGAATAGTATATGCATCCTTCCACCTCCCAAACGGAGCCGGCCACGAATGTGGTTCGTGAAGAGTAGTGCCCACCGCGACCATGGCAACGAGAGAGTACATCCAATTGAGACTTGTATAGATGCGCAAGGGTATTGCCATAATGTTCAGCCAACCCAGCAAATATCCTTGTGAAAGGAGAGGCACCTCGGACAAGAAGATTGGGTTACAACGCATGTACAACTGGACAGCCTCGAAGAGAATGTAATAGGCGAATACGCGACTCAACCGCGAGGTGACGAATGCCCTTCGGGTCAGATGGTGCGGTTCAACCGAAGGAACACTGTGATTCGCCTGTCATTAGGTCAGTCGAGTGAAAATTCACATTATCTCTATTACCTGAATGACCACCCGATACCCCTTAGTGAAATGCTCATAAGCCAGAAAAACCTCCGGCTGTACGGCAACTGATATGCAGGAACCTTATCGGTTTCATGACGATACTCCTCCAGAGGTCGTATCGTTAGCAAAAACCGGATGGCGTCCAGTACAAAAGCTCCCAAGGTGGTGCCGAAGCTATAGTCGGAATGTCCTGCCCCAGTGCGGGAGACCACCATGTCTACCGCCAACAGAGCAATGACGACACTACAACCGATGACACGGTACGAAGTCGATTTGAGGTTCAAAGCTGCAATTGCAAGTGTAAGGCATCGGCCAACGACCAAAAGCCCCCTCATCGTCCACCACGATTTACTTGTATGAAGTAACTGCTGAGAACGTTGCACGACCTGACGATGAATGATTTGAGTGGGTTCAATCCAGGAACGAGGCCAGGTGGAGGATGGTCTGATATATACGATGCCGGTCGTTTTCACCATTATTTTGCCACTGGGATGGTCTTAATAGGGCCACGGCTTCGCATCAACGCCACGGGTAATACTTTCAAAGGCAGGTCTCACGGACAACCGTCACCGTGTTTCGCGTGGATGCTTTTAGTCCGCTGTTGTGAGACTCGCGGAATGTGGCGGTATGGTCCATCGATACATGCTTGTTTAGAACGAAATAGCACTATATGACTTGCTCTGGGACTTCTGGGGTTGCGCTGCCCATGACAACGGATCCTACTTGTACTTCGAGAAAAAAGGAACCAAGTTTAAGTCCAGCGTCGGGTGAGTGCTACTATTAGGCATGACAAGCTTCCGCTTACAAGAACGAGATCTCATCGTCAGGCATACAGTACAAAAAGTACATATTAAGTGCTGCCTACGTATCAGGTACATGCTACCTCACAGTGCACAGTAACGCCGGCTCTAATCCCATCTCACTGCAGTGAAAAGGTGTATTCGTGCAAAGCCATATTAACATGTCGACTAGATAACAACCTAGCTGCTTTGACAGGATCTTTGTTTCTGCTATCAAATGATGGCAATAAAGGCCTCCGATAGCACCGTGTCATAACACGCGTCCGTCGCCCGAGACACAAAACACCAGTGTCCAGACAGCTGGTAACCGGCGAAGTATAACAGCTGTCAGCCCTGTGAGAATTACCCACTCGATCGCAATAGACGTCGCTGGACGAACGGCGGATCAGTATAGGTGCCAGTCCACGGACAACTGGACATGTACTTGCGTGTACTCGCTACATTCTACGAATCGGTGGACCGTGGATACGAGGTCTATACCAAAATAAACCTCTCGAGGATCCACCGTCACACGGAACTCTCTCGTTTTTCCTAACTCAGCATAGGTATACGCGGTTTCGAGCTGCTGTCTTTAGTACCATCCACCAAGAAGAGTCCACGACCAACACATCGGTATCCACACCCGCAAACATTCCCAGTTTCTCACTCGACCTTCCTATCCTTCAAGTCCACGTGTTTCCCACTCCGTCTTCATGGCACGTCCTATAGTTTAGCAGGAGAAAAAAAGGGGAGAGAAAACCCAACAATGTTTGGGTTGTCTGCCTATGATAGAAGTTTACGTGTGAGTTCAGTTTTTTTTTTTTTTTTTTTTTTTTTTTTTTTGCAACCGAATCCGGAGCGTATATCCTCATACAATGATGAAAGTGGAACACAGTAAAAACAATGCGGAGCCTGTGATACCATGTCCCGCGAGAGTTGCGCGCCAGTTTTGCCCTTGGAAGGCAACTAATCACATAGATGTTCACTTTCGTCCGTGGGCCGACACGGCATCTCTAGAGTCTGCCCGCTGGCAGAGAAGCGAAGGTCAACAGACAGATAACTTTATGCTCGCGTAATTGAAACTTTGAGGTGGCCTCCTCTGGAGAGTTTCAAGATGAGTAATGGCGAGTGCAGTTTGCCGGGCTACGGGTGCGGCTGATGGATAGATTTCACGCCAGGATAGAAGCGATAGGGCACCACCAGGAGGTTGAGACAAGCCCAAGAATTATCCTTGAGAGGCAAGGGTACAACAGTGCTGCCTCGAAGGGAAAGTAGTGTATGAATGTGCCGGTGGGGAATTCCCAACGTGTTGATTTGCCGCCAAGTCGTTGCCAACGACGTGGAAAAGATTCCGCTCCGAGCGGAATCTTTTCCGTCAAGACTACGGAATGGACAATGGAGTATCCGAATGGCTATTATGATTGTCAAACATTCCGGCTGCACTCGGGAGCCTAGTCAAATACTATCGAGCGAGTCTGGGATTCAGCACTGCATGAACTAGTGGGTGAGATCGACGCAC
>JANFAB010000397.1:0-22545 GCA_024613165.1 Pisolithus albus | reverse complement strand
TCAGGAAATTCTCAACGATGTCGTCGATTCCACTCGACCAGAAGATGACCTTCCGCCTAATGATGAGTACTTCACCTGCATTTGCAACGCACCTGTCCGGCCACCTCCGCCCGGTACGCAGTCCGATGCGGTGCAGTGCGATCACTGCTTTGCTAGGTTCCATGGCGAATGCGCAGCGAACGGCGGCTCGTGTCCGTTCTGCGACCACCGTCATTGGAATGGAGCAATCAACAAGGGCCGTAACTGGCACTTCTGTTTCCTACCCCAAATACTGCTCTCTGCTCCCGAGGTTACCAAGAATTATTGCGATGCTTGGAAGCAGTTGGAAATTATCGTTCACCGAGTGGATCGCCTGTCATCAGTCATTGGACACTTCCTAACTTTCGCATCACAGCCTGGGACCAGCGGCCGGAATATATCCCCCAGGTCCGGCACTACATGCGAAAACTGTACAAAATTCAATTCGCCGTCTCTCCATCACGGGAAGTTTCCTTTGGTCTTGATTTGGCCGGCTTGCACCGCATTCTTGCCGGTCAACCTGCACCTGTACGGATGAAGAAGAGGCGTCGGGCGAAGTTTGTTTTCGGGCAAGACATCGACAAGGACTGGCTCGATGGCACACGTTGCATCTGCCGAGGGCGTACGCCATTTTTACTCCACTTCCCCACTGTGGAGTGTGAAATGTGCAATCGTCGCTACCATATCGGATGCGTGTTTTACCCAATGGATGGTTCCATGGGACAGATACTACATCGCTTCCTATGTCCTCTATGTTGTATCCGCAAGAACCGACCTTATGAGTATTCGGAAGTACGGGTAAAACACTTCGGTAAGCGTTCCCTCCATTGATATTACCACGAGTGCCTCATAGCGCCGTAGACAACTCAGACAAAGATACCTATGTCAATACAACTGCCATGCTGGAGACGTGTAGTAAAGACAATCATCTACAAGACTCTGCCACACCGTACACTCGACGCTCATTGTTGAATTAATCCGGTATACCTCGGGCTCATCTGAAGTTGTAAATTGCCCACCCGCGCCGCACAGTGTTCTTACCCCACCCCTCCCTCGACCTCCCGAATCAGGCCCATCAGCAAGCCACCGCCTATCTCACACTCCGCTACCGTTACCCACTCCTCCCACCCCCGTATACGAGCTTGCACGCCAACCATCAGCCAATGGTCATCATGTCCCACCTCCACCGCCGTGGTCCACACAATGGCATAACATTACCTCACACCCCACTCCCACCCGCCGCTCCGAAGTTCCAGAATACTCCCTGCCACCTCCCCCACTTTCCTTGTCACCGCATTCTGGCAAGAAACGCAAGTTTGCCGATGAATCGCCACCGCCCGAAGCGCGCGGGTCTCGATCGCCTAAACAAACCAGGCGTTTGCCACAGACACCAATTCTTCCGCCAGCCTCGGTCCCTGCGCGTGCGATGCAACAAACACTGTCTCCTTCGCTTGCCATGATTGTGTCACCAGTGGACACGGAGCCCTCCCCACGCCCAGCCTCCTCTGTCCCATACAGTGGTCCCACTTCGTCATCGCAGAGACCCAGCAATACCCCGCCAGTGAAACCCATCAAACTTGTCATGCCCAAGAACAAATAGACTCATCTTTCTGTTCCTTTTATTTTTTTTTGGGTTCGTCCTCGTCCTCCATGTGTTCTGCTGTCTTGGAATTATGTTACCGTGTATTCAACAAATAAATCTTCTGCGATAGCTGTTGGGCATATATAGCTCTAGTTTCATTTGGAATTGACTATGCTACAACGCACAAACGAGTGCCGCGATTATGTATTGAACGAGTATTAAATCAATGCAACGAACACGACATCTGTAGCGTGCATGGTCCGCCGTTGTGACACCATAAAATGATGACTGATAGGTAATATGTGGTCAAGTATGACCGTCCGCTGGTAAATCATCTACATGACGAGGTCGTGGGGGGAAGGGGGCGTCACCGTCTCATAAATTTGTACGTCGTATAACCGCCAATGATAGCGAAGGCGGCGAGCGCAGCCACGATAGAACTGAACCATGCGTAACCCTCCTGTGCGGATGCCGTGAGCAAAGAACCGGTAGTCCGGAAGTCGACTTACCGTTATGTCTTGCCCTGGTACGTGGACGTTCATGCCCCACAGACCTGCCCAGTGATATTACTACAACGTTATTGGAATATATACAACCGAGTACCGACCCGTTACGAGGTTCATGGGTATAAGAACCGTACCCAAAGCAGTCAGCTTCGAAAGGACGTCGTTGATCTGGTTGTTTGCATCTGTCATCTCGATGGAAATCTGAGCCAAATAATTCGAATGCGAGCGGGACAGAATTTTCTCGTAGTGGTTCAAGTTTTGAGTCATTGTAATGAGATGATCCTGAGGATTAATTAATATCTTTAATTTCAACGGTAGGAAAAACGCCAAACTTGTATGTCGGACAGGTACAATCCCTGTGTCCATTACCGTCAGCATCGAACATCGAATATCGCAGAAGGGTTTATTAGCTTACTATATCTGATGTCGGTGCCACTCTCCAGTTTTCATTACACCTCTTTGCGAGTCCCTTGACAACGTCTGCCTTGTTGCCCATAAGTCTCAGAAGCCCAAGCACTTTTCTCCTGCACAGCCCGATCCGGCGCAACATGTCGCTCTGCTCCGTATCCTTCAAGATAAGCACGAGCTCATCAATCGAGTCAACCTCACATTCGATCGATTGAATAAGCGGTCCAAAGGCATCGGTAATGTCATCAATCAGCGCATAGGAAATCCAATCTGATGTGACATTGATATAATCTTTTAGTTGTTTGATACGGCGGCGGACGTTCTGCGGGTGTGGAGTTGGCCGAAAGTGGAACTACAGGAAATATGATGGTTGGCTGATAAGACGGCGCAAATAGTTTACCGGCTCACCGATAAGATGCCTTCCCGAAAGACCACGATGTACATATTTAACGGTTCCAGGTATGTAGAACCATAAGGATCCTGATCGAAGCTGCGGAAACAAACAAAGTAATAATTCCGGAATAGTTCGATTTTTTCCCGGGTTTCCTCCATTTGGATGTCTTCAGTGGTCAAGGGGTGGATGCCGAACACCTACGGCAATGCAACAACAACACGACTCAAACACGAGATTCGAAATTCGGGCATAAAACTTGTACCTTGCTAAGAACATTCATCTCCTCGTCAGTGGGGCTGAGAACGTCGAGCCACCAAGTGTTCGCCTCGAAATCAGTACCGCTGCTTCCGTTCGGCTTCCCAGGATCTCCAAAAGATCTCTGGCTTCTGCGATTGGAGTTACTGTTGCTTTGACCGCCTGATGGACCCGGACCCTCTGCACCGCCAAGAACCGTATCAAACGGCTGAACCATCGAATAGGAGGACTAAGAGGACGAGCGTACCTCTGACAGCGCTCCCTTCCGGAGGTGTAGATACCCCGGTAAATAAATCTTGAAAAGACTCTCCCTCTGCGGGTAGTTCGCACAGATTTCTAGCATGTATTGTAGCTGAAAGTGAGTTGGAGTAGAACGAGAATCTGTATGGTCTATCATCAACAGGAGCCATAACACCACCAACAGAAATGTGGTTTTCAGGGGCATATGGCTGGCAAATTGTCGAGAGATTATCGGAAGACGGCACGGTGCTCAGTTGTCCGTCGGGCATGAGATGCGCTGGGAATCGGGGAGCAGGCTCGTACCGACTGTCGAAAAGCCCCACTTTCCCCCGTGCACCTCTGCGGCCGCGAGGAACTGGACTGCTCTGGCTCAGCTTGCGGGTACGACCGCCTATGCGCGGATATGAAGGTGTTGGTGCGTCAGAAGGCTCTCCGCCAGTCTTTGATAGGTCCGTCTGAGGAGATAGTTTTCCCCCATCGCTGACTTGACCTCCAGTTGGTTTGTTGTATCTAGGTAGAGGCGTCTCGTTGTTGGGCGGCACATTTTGACTAGCTTTTTCTTCTGACGCAAAACTCTCCAGAAGGGTGAAGTCAAAGACAGCGCGGGATGCATTGGCTTGGTAGCTAGGTAGGCCTGTCATCGATGCCGATGCATCCTCGGGATGAGATGGCTGGTACCGTGCTTCCAGGGGGTCTAACAGGACGTGATCGTGACTTTGATCGAGGTTTCCAAGTTCGGTGTCAGCTGGGATCGTTGTATGGAGTGGTTCTTCAGCCACTCGACCAACAGCATCCTGTTCGAGAGGGTGGATACCATCATCACGAGCGAGGCCAAGAGCGTGTTGCTCCGAAGGGGTAAGAAGAAAGGAGGGCTCCAACTCCTCTCTTAGCGTAGGATCGTAGTGTGAAGGGGAGACAATAGTGTCTCTGCGCGCACGAGAGAGCTGGAAGGCCATGTCTACGTCCATAGCCCTTTGCCGCTCCCGAGAATCCGGGTCATTGTGGTCAACAGACAGCGGATAGACTGGTTGACGTGTGCGGAAGCTTGGCTCCGCTGAGTCCGATTGGCTACCGCTGTCTCTCCTACGCCGTGCAATTGGACTTCCTCTCACAGAGATGGGGGAACTCGAGAGCACGGGTACATCACGCGGCGAAGACATCCACTGAGGCCACAACGGATAAGCCTATGCAAGTCTATACTCCGTTGATTCAACACTTTGCAAACAAGGCGAGAGTGAACGACACCTTGAAGTTCTCGACAAACCAAATGCGTTGCTGGTTATTGTGCTCTTTCGTAGATGTGCCAAGTTCCTCGCCAGCCATCAATGCAAAACGTCATGTCACGTGCCCACTCGGCGTGCGCGGTTCCCGCTCAGTCCCGCCTCTGTTTACCGAAGCTACCATGGAAAGACGCATCAACCGTCCTGGCAAGTATGCCGAAGAACATATACGCAGGTGGGCTCTTTTGAGAATGTAACTGCGTGGAAATAAATTCTGGACATCATATTACATTTGACATCGACTTGTCATTTAGTAGGCCCATTACTTTTCCTGCATCAACGAAAGCCTCGAGGGTGGGAGGACGCAAATTACAATTGCGTCGGAAGTCCCAAAACTTCGTTTAGAGCTACTCGACCAGTCGGACAATTACTGTCTGTGAGCCCCGCCCTTCGATCACGGAACCACAGACGTACGCAGTGACTGATGCTATCACTCTTCCATTTGCATATTCTATAGCCAGGCTTCGTAGAAACGTAACGCCATCTTCGCCATTCGTCATGTACTCGCTCTCTCAAGGGTCGAACAGAAATGAAGGAGGGGAACCGGTCACTGGACCTAACCGTCGGCCGAAGATTCCGTGCCCTCGAACCAACTTACGTCGCTCGCAAGGCGATTATTTTAACAGGCTTTCCGAGACTACCGCTATAATCGGAAGTGTCCGACTTTTGTATGGTGGCCTTGTTCTCTACCGGACCGCATGCTTGTCCAATCGGGCAAAAGTCATGGCTAGGTCGGGAAACCTTGCCCTTAGGTATCAACGTTACTGACATGTCAGAACAGCGACTAGTACGATACCAGCCACTCAGGTGAACTCAGGTGAATCAATCAAGGCAGTCAGTATGCATCAGTGTATACGGGCTTTTTTTTTTTATTGAGTCACTCGCATTTGGTGACAATGCAAGCCCCTAATTCACTAACGCGCGGTCTAATGACAGTGGACTTATTTATAGATCTCTGGTTGTGTCTAACATGTATTGTATCGATGGCTGTTTCCAAATACTACCCAGTGCAGCAACTGTGGCCTCCTTGGATTTTATGGGTGGTGCTTACTTTGATGGTCTGATGTCCGTCCCCCCAGGCCGCTCGACTTCACTATTGCTCGGAATCCCACGCCTCAATGACCACCCATTCCCGCATGGAGGACGGACTGTTGAGTAGTCGATCTAATATACTTACAATAACCCATCGCATGGATACGACCAGGGCGGTGCGTGCGTGTTCTGTATTTTGTACCGCAGACAACAGTAGCATCTACATAAATGAACTCCTGGAAATTGCTGATATATCGACCTCGTCAGTCCTCAGCAATTTGTGCGCTTCACATGCAAAACCGCAAACACGGAACCCAAGTTATGAAGTATTTTACTGCGACACCATCTCAATCGAAGGTTGTAAGAGCACTGGACTTCGATCGAACTTCGGCCCGGGTAGTAAACAAGTCCCCTTCGGGGAAGAGATTAACGAGGAGATACAAATTACGTAAGATACCGCAACGATATCACATCCCAAAATAACAAAAAGGCGACCTGAACGTTGGCAACGTCGTATACCAAGTATACCCATCGGCCACCTACCAAGGCCGATACGAGGCCAACGGTAACAAAACCCCACCTCGGGGATATCATTCCCCAATTCCTACGTGACAGTCCGTGGTCTGAATGCAAGAGAAGAAGAAAGACACCGTAGAGCACTCACCTTGTATCAAGTACATGACCTCGTCCGACATAATCCACCAGCCACAAAACCGGTAAGATTTTGAGAACGTTGTGATCGCCATTGAAGGGCGTAGTGAATCCCGCAGTCATCAACGTCCGCACCCACACAGCCAGGACCGGAGCGGTTAAAGGTAGTAGCCAGGTTAGGAATAACAGGATGTGTTCGTTCTGGTGCAGAGCGTATGGACCTATACCCCGCAAGGTATCCGCAGTAGAAAGAGTCTCCGCCACTCCATTTTCTGTAGATTGTTTAGACACCCCATATTCGCTCTGCGTCCTCAGAGGTATTGCCTCGGCGGAGGCATCTACAACGATCGGAGTCCGACTCTTGTCATGGCCATCCTGGGAGTACGCTGCACAGCTTAACAGCTGGATAACCCAGCATCCCAAGAACGCCACTTGCCACGGCACGAACAGGAAAATAATGAGTAAGACAAACACCATAGAAAAGACAGTGCTGCGTCTCAGACCTGAATTTTCAGATCTTCTACTGCAACCGCCACCATATCAGTCTACTGGCGACATGCTGGACCTGCAAGGGGTACTTACCTAGGGACGACTCGCATCCCTACGAATCCTAGCGGCCACATTAGAAGCCGGAGCATCCACCAGCTCAAACACACCAATCCCGTCGCAAGGCCAACGAGAAATACCGCCAGAAAACTGGCAAGTAGACCCAACTCCCCACTCAGTCCCAGGTACCACTTATGACTCAGAGGAAGCAAAGCCATGAGTGCTGCAACAGCCATAAGCTGGGGCATCACCTTCCTTACGAAAGTTTCCAATGATTCCGACACCCTCTGGGGCTGAGCACCAGGGCGCCACGCTCGGAATAACACAACCGAGACGATGCCTACGCAAAAGCTGAGAAGTGTGGTAGGGTATCGCGTCCCGATTCTGCCTAGCGTTCCCCACCAGTCAAGAGTGAGGATTAGATCGGTGGGATCCGCACAACCGTAACCATACGAGTAAATCGTAAGGTTCAGTCCGTGTTGTCTCGCGTTAGCCTCAACGGGCGAAACGTAGGGGGCAGTCGTGTGCGAATGGAGCCATACCGGCTTGTCGTATCTAAGTGGGTAATAGTGAATCTCGGAAGGTTGTGAAACATGCATGAGCAGAGGAGGAAAAATGGCATCTGGAATCGTGGGTTGGAGCGTGTATAATGGAATAGCAATAATAGTACACTTACCTGCACATGAGGGAGAATCCGCGAAGTGGGGTAGAAGTCTATACACGAGAAGAACGTTGAGGGGTAGAAGCGGGATGTGGACGCGAGTCCTCAATCCACCGACTGCAGTCGTAAGTGGTATGTACGTGGTACCAAAGATCAAATCTGTAAAGGGGGATCCCTTGTCAGCTCATCCGTTCGACACGAGTAGCCCAGCAGATCATGAATGGACGTTACCAGAGAGACCGATGCTGTCACGTTTTATAATCTCCCTACGATCAAACCCACCGACGACCCATCCTCCTCCCCCGTTCTCACCCGCATTTATACTGACCCCAATCCATCCCTGCACGTTGGAAGGAATTTCACCCTCAAACAAGACAACGCCCTCACTTTCGTCGGACCCCTCGTTCGGTACTGGGAACGGCCTTCCGGGGAGTGGACTCGGAAGAAGCTTTAGCACTGTAGGCGGCAGTCGCGTGCAAGTTGTTGGAACGGACGGGACGGGAGCCTCTAATCCTGTGGACGAAACACAGAGCTGCACGGAAACTCGCAGGTCTAACGCATGATGCGGTGCAATGCCAGATATAGCTCCTCCGGAGACGTATAACACGAACGTGGTCGGCCCTTCCCCAGCACCAGGTAACACCGGCACAAGATACGTCCGTTGCCCCCGCGGGTTTTTTACCACGAGATGTATACCCTCCGGGAGAGTCTCGTAAGTTCCATGACGCAACTCGACACTTTCCTCGTCCGACACGGGTAGGCCATCTCTCAACCACCGATCCAATATTTTCTCTCGAGCAGCCGCTGCGTCGTGTGATAAACCAACGCTACCCAGCTCGAGTGCCGCTCTGGCAACACGCCACCTCACTTGGTGGCACCACACCATCTCACGATGTCCAACACCAGTCCACGCACCCTGCAACGCAGACGTGAACACCGTTTTCCTGTACAAACCACTCGACGACTGGTCGGAGTCTGGGATCACGCACGATTCGGACGAAACGAGCGTGTCCGTGGCGCCACCGCACAACGACAAGATAGGTGTCTCATCTTCCCGTAGTACCCTGGCATTTCGCGCGTATATTTCCTCGATGCGAGAGTCGAATCGTACAGGGGGGAGCGTGTGGGGCGTAGACATAGTTATGAGAGCAGATATGTTGGGGGAGGGAAGAAGTGCAGTACCCACGGCGCCGCCCATGGAATGACCCATGACGATGATCTGGGTATCCGGTGGGTATCGTGAGAGAACATATCTGATCGCAGCAGTGGTATAGGCGATCTGGGAATCGAGTGTAGGCCCATGGAAGGCAGAGAAGTCCTCGTTGAAGTCAACTATGGTTATTAAGTTGAAAAACCGACCAAAGGGTGTACGCGGAACGCTTTACCAGCATAAAAATCTACCGGTTTGATCCCCCGACCGTTGAACTCGCTCGAGATGACGAATGGGGAGGAAAAGTATTGTCGTGCAGCAGAGGATGCGATCGAGCGGACTTGGTGCGATGAGCCTGCGCTACCAGGTATGAACAGCGCTGGTACGCCTACGGGCTAAACGGGCGGTGTAAAGCGTCCACCGCCAAAGGTTGGGTGTTCGTGTAATGGCTCACCTGGTTGGGCTCCCATCCTACTTCCCTGTATAACCAGAGGGTATACCGGTTTGCCAGGGGTGTCCAGGAAGTGTTGAATCCTGACTGGAGAAGGTAGGATGGGGACATCCATGACATGCGACATCCTTGGGGCGACGCTAGCCGTGGAATGTCGGACACGGCGAGGTAGACGGCGTAGACAGTCACCAAGGCCAAAACGCTCAGCACCATCGACACGCTCATCATGGACCTCGCCATCGTCCAACTTGAAGTACGACTGCAGATCAGATTTCATCTTGGTTGGCTTTTCGTCTCACACGCGACTGATATCGAACATTTCTTATTCGCCCCCTACGCCGAAGACATGTATGGTTGACCGTGCCGTACGGTATAATAACAGAACATAGAAAAAAAAAATCGGAATGCGAGAGGTAAGAGTGATGCAAGTAATATGAACGATGTAGGAAGCCTGTATCCTGACTAAGGTAGTCCAGGGAAGCGAAAGAACGGGGAGACCGGAGATTAATCATCGCCGGCGCCTTCGCCTTCGTCCTTATTGTCTGCTTTGTCTGTAAGCTGGCTGAGCAGGACAAGAGCATACAAATTAGGTTTACGCACCAGTTTCCTGCATATCCGAAGTCCACAGGGTGAGGTTGTCACGTAGCAGCTGCATGATCAACGTCGAGTCCTTGTAGCTCTCTTCTGAAAGGGTGTCGAGCTCAGCAATGGCATCGTCGAATGCCTGCTTGGCAAGATGGCAGGCCCGATCGGGGCTGTTTAGGATCTCGTAGTAGAACACGGAGAAGTTCAGTGCAAGACCTAGACGGATAGGATGCGTTGGTGGGAGCTCGGTGACAGCAACATCGGATGCATCCTTGTAGGCAGCCAATGACTTGTCAGCACTCTCCTTCCGCTTGTCACCGGTGGCGAACTCGGCGAGATAACGGTGGTAATCACCCATCCTAGGGAAAACCTCAAGTTAAAGCACAGCCACGCCGGAAAAGACAAGCTTACATCTTGTGGTAGAACACCTTGGACTCCCCGGAAGCGGCGGAGGGGATGAGATGCTTGTTGAGGACATCGAGGATATCTTCGCAAATCCGTTGTAGTTCTCCCTCAATCTTCTCCCGGTATGTCTTGATCATCGCGACTTGCGTCTCGTTGCCCTTTGCCTCCTCTTTCTGTTCGATTGAGGAGACAATTCGCCACGATGCACGCCGTGCACCAATGACGTTCTTGTAGGCAACGCTGAGAAGGTTTCGTTCCTCGACTGTGAGTTCCTGGTCTGAGGATGCTACACGCTTCATATTTTCGACCATTTCTATTGTGGGGGAAGGTGGCGTGCTCAGCGTGGTTCATGCGGAAGGTGTGAGCATACACACCCTCATAGCGCTCCGCCTGCTCGGCGAGCTTAGCAAGGTAGACAGAGTCCTCACGCGATTCGGGCATCTGTAAGGGAAAAAGGGTGAGCAGGGCGACGCGATGAAGACGCGTCAGTACGCGTGAACGACCTACGGTGATGTATAGAAGATTCGAGGTACGAGTGTCTGTGGAGTCTGCGAATACAGGTCTGTCAGCGGCGTCGTCCTCGTCGTCGACGAGAGCAAAGGGACTCACGCAGCGGGGAAGGGGAGGGGGAAAGAGATGGTGATGGTTGTTGATTGAGGGAGGTGAAATAAATCGTAAATTAAATTCAGAGCTGGGCAAAGGGTTCGGGTATAGGGCTGGGCTGAGGGTATTTCCTTATCAGGGCATATATCACACGTCACTCTCCCACACCTCGTCGGTCACGTGATCATCTACCGTGGGGGGAAGACTTTTGTCGTCGTCGAGTGACCCTTGGCCCCTGCTAACTCGTTGTCGATATAATGGTAGCCATGTCTTAGAATAATGGAAACCCACTTCTCAATTGTTTCAGATCTGTCGCAGGCGCTTCATGGGTCCACAGCAGTGTGTGGGAAGCGTCGCAGGCTCCATTGATGGCACAGCGCCCAGCACCAAAAGCTGTGGACAACCCACAATTCGGCATATTACAGTTCGTCCGCTCCATTTGCACAATTGACTGGCTTTTGTAGTCGCCGACTGGTTGACGCACCGCGCCTGTTGCTTGCGTGCATGTTATCTCCGGGAAGAAGCAGTGAGCTCGCTGCTAGATGCTCTTTGAACTCCAGTGTCGCGATCTTACAAGGATCCCAGTCTGACCAAACTCCCTCGATTTGGAGGGCGTGCGGAAATAGAAGACTCCACGTTCCCCTCCCCAAACAAATTCTGCGTGGTTGGTTGGAGTTCAAAGTAAGTGACGTCCCGCCACTCTGCGGAAAAATTGGCACTTTACAGCACAAAAAAACGAGAACCATCGCCCCCCTTTCATCCGGTGAATCAAATCGCTCGACCTGGCACTTTATCATGTACGTGTACAGATCTATTGACTGGCTCCAAGCCTCGTTCTCCATCAGACTCGTTATTACATAGATGCATGGTGGACAGATTGTACCGTAAGTTGACTTATGGGCGTAGCTGTCCAATGGCAACGCGCACGAATGTAAAAAAATGACACTCGTCGGGTAGCTTCGAATGCGGCATCCCCGATATGGGCAGAATTCGGACTAATCTCCTTGAGCCTATTATTTCCGTTTATGGGCCTCGGCAATGGCTGGACATGTGTGTCCCTGTAATAATAAAATCGCATACGCCATTCGAGTCCAGGCCATTTAACGCTGGCACAGCTCAACCTCGCACCTTGTTCTTTACTTCCCATCCATTTTACATGGCGGAACATCCGCCCAAAGTCGAGGCCACGATGGCCTGCAAGTGCCTCAACGTCCGCATACGACCCCAACCCGAACACACCAAACCCCCGGATTTTCTCATCGCGAACCTTGGACATCCAGATTACAACCTGACGTATGTCGGTGAACACGGTGTTACCATCGTAAGTTGCCATGGTCATCGACGCCATCCCGACCCCGTCACTGTGTTCTATGTTGTCTTAGGAGCACCCTCAAGTGACAGTGAGGACGAGGAAAATCGGACAGCCCATACCGGACTCCCCACGGCTCATCCGATATACAACGCTCACTTGTTTGATCTGCCAGACGCTCGCTTATCGCGTCCAGCAGCTCGTTCCGCCAGACGTGGATAGTCAGGAGGGCCCACTACTTCCCTCCTCGGACTGGGTGGAACAGGAGACCCTCAAGAGTAGTTATGGCTGGATCGAAGTATACAAGGACTGCCTGGTGAGCAATTGGCTGTTCCATGTGCCACTCAACTAGGCGTCTCCCTCCTTTGTTCTGACCTCCATTGTTGCTAACATCGTTCCAACTCAGGTCTCCAATGCCATTGCTGCCCTTGCTGCCTCCTCGGACTTTTCCCCCGTGTTTCACATGGCCGTGCCACGGCCCGCCATTCCTCCACCCGACGAGTCCGCATCCGAGGATTCCCCGGAGTCCCCGGACCACTCGCAATATGACGCGCCACCCGGACCTTTTCTGTCAAATTTAAAGCCTCTGTTCCCTCCCGTCCCGTTTGTCCCTCCTCATCCCGTGTTTGCGTATCTGCTGTCCGTCGCCGAAGACCAGTGTGAGACGCTGAGAGCGGAAGCTGAAAAACACATCGCGGCATTAATACGCGAGAAAGTCGCGGAGCTGCAAGTGGCCGAGGACAGATTGAGAAGAGACGTCAAGTGTCTATGGAAACAGTTCATCGAGAACGTTGGCAAAGTCCAAAAGGAAACAGGGGTGACTGCCAGGAAGGGCCAGGGCGGCTCACATGGTCACCCGCCGAATTCACCCAGTGTTGCCGGAACGCCACTGGTCTCCGTCAGGGAATTTGTTCCGGTAGTTAGCCCGGCAGAAAGAGTGAGGTCTCCCATGTCTCCCATACCGAGAGTGTCTTCGCTGTCAGCCTCCCTTGCCACCTCTGCGTTCTATCATCCCGCTGCTCGAAATACGCCCTCTGCGGCGACACGATCACCAGATGCTGAGAGTCCATCATCTTCCCCATATTCATTGCATCCATCTTCGTCTCTCGATTCGCTGAATGGTCGCTCTCCCCCTACAGACGTAGAGTCCCCTGGACCCTCACCAGGCACCAGCAGGGACACCATCATTCAGCCCTTCAGGCGAAAGATGGATGAGCAGCAAGATACCACTGTCAGTTTCCGATACTTTACTATTGAGGAAGCGGAGGCTGCCCGTAGACGACAGCAGCAGTCTACTACCGCGCATGTTGCTGGAGCCGACGATCGCGGGCGCACTGTGGAGAAACCTGCGGAGACAAGCGGAGATACGAAAGCAGCGAAGAATGACGACAACGAGATCTCAACCACGGAGCGCCGTGCGAAGGAGGGGCGCCCCACCAAGCCTGATGGTGAAGAAGACAAGGCACCGCCTGATGCAACGACCCCTAAGAGTAAACGAAGAGTGACCTTTGACATAAAGGTGGAGACTGACGACGCAAATGAAAAGAGTAATAAGGGTTTGCCCGTCGAAAAATCCTGGGGTAATGAAGGCATGTGATCGCTTCTTCGTCGACGCATCCCTTTTGTGAACCGTCATCACCCACAGAGTTGATATTCGACCTCGAGGACGAAGTCGAGAGTGGTGAACGTGAAGTTCCAGAAGCCACACAGGTCCCCTGGCTCGTCGACAGTGCTCCTACGTCTCCGTCCCATGACCGAAATCACTCGGGTAGTGGCGATGGACTTCCGACTTCGTCATCTTTACGGCCAGCGTCCCTTCCCGCACGCTCGATAGCTCTAGTGAAGGTGAACGGGGGAGCAGACAGGAAATCGGGTCATGCCAACGGCGTTCGTGATGCCGTCCCACCACTCAGTCCCTCTGAGGAGAAGAAGACAGAGCATCCTGATGACGTGGACCCAGAAGAAGAGGAGATTTTGAGACTCGTCGCTGCTTACACTCCGAGTCATCGAAGTGCCTGGAAACGACGGGGCAAGACTTGGAAGGCGCTCGTGGGCTCATCCTATTTGAAGGGTGGGTCAGGGGCTTTGATACCCACGGAGAATGAAGATGACTCCGAGCGCACGCCTGATGATAGTGACTTGGACGCTTCACAGGGTACGTATATTTTTTTGTCATCGCTCCCGCGATCGCGTGACTGACGGATTTCCTAGATATGAGATGGACCTTCCAGGCCGGAATTCCTGCATCATTACCTATCAACATCAGACCATTGGTCCGAAGAAGAGAACCGTTGTCGTTGGCGTCTTACCGGCCCAAGACGTCTCTTTCGGAGAGGGCTGGTGTCATGGTCCCACCGCTTCCGGATCCACCGGGGGGACGACATGTATCTTCTGTGTTATCTCATTCAGGACGTGACCAGACGGCTCGAAGTGGTACGCTTGATTTTCTTACAGCGGAAGTCGAAGAAGACGAGGAACGGAGCGAAGACGAGCCTGCGCAGGTTAGCATACCTGATGAGACTCGAGGTCGACAACGCGCTCTCAAGATTCTCAAAGCGAGAAGCAAGATCCCTGCCGCGGGCATGTGGAGGAGTCTTGCGTGAGGCATTTATGATTGTATGTTTTTGGAACTCACGACTGGTGATTACCTTATTTTCATTCAGTAATAGCTGTGCTTCATGTATGAGCAACTTTTTACACTGTGTTCCCTCGTGCACGATCGTCTGTACTTCTTCCTTCGCTGATACGTGGTAGCTTGGTGTATCTTTTGCTTAACGGACTGCCTCGATCATGACTTGAGTATAATGGATAGGAGTGGCAAGCTTGGAGTGATGACCCCGGTCACCGCATTTCAATTAGAGTTGACCACTACGTCGATGAGTTCGAGCATCGGAGAGCCTTTCCAGCTGTACTCGACCAATACATCCGCGAAAAACTTCAGTCTTAACAGCCGAGCTGTATACACCACCTACAATCCAAATTTCTGGAATCATGTTACGCTGACAATTCAAGGAGATGGCATTCATGTCGTGGACGTAGGTTCCACCTTTTTTTCCTTCTAACCCTTCTCTAAACCTCGAGTCCCGCGCACAGGTCGACAGTCTACATTCAGTGGTCTCGCACTCTGTCGGCGATCATGTCTCCTTCTCTGCACCCGCCTTCAGTCGATCGATAGCGGAAGGAGACGATGTTCGTTTCTCCATCACGTACGCGGTCATAAAGCAAGCACCTGAAGTGGTCAAGGCAAACCGCGAACGGACGATCTGGATCATGAAGCAGACACTTGCTGGTCTGCGCGTTGCAAAAGACGAGCGAAAAAGCGTTGTGGTGAGTATACTTCTAACATTTCTGGTTGTGCGAAGACCCACTGCTCCGACTCGGGATGTAGGTGCCTTTCCCACCCGTTCGCATATGCGGTGTCGACAGCGATAAACTGCCCCTGCTACTCGTATCGAAGAGTGGGGGGATTAGCCTGGCAGATCCTGAGGTGGCAATCAAAAACCAACTGGAATGGACCGGCGAACGTGAACTACTCGATGTCTTCATCTTCTCTCCGTCTTCGTGTCCATTTATCGGACGCGATATGGACTCTGTCCGCAACGTCGTTTGCATATGCTGTCAAGCGGGATCAAATTTGTATGTGCGGGTCGCGTTAGTCGGGGAAGAGATAGTACATGTGGACACTTGCGGGCTACCCGTTGGCGATGAGGGAGAGACTGTCGACGGAAGAATAGCGGGCGTAACGTGTAGTGCAGAGGGTATCCTTAGTTTCATCAGTGAGTCTGTTAGTTGTTGTGTTGGGTTACACTCTACGACGTCCATTTCCAGCTTCACGGGGTGTGTGGAAAGCCTTTCAGCTCTCCGTGTCGGGGCCTTCGTCACTACATGCTACTCCACTGACGGAGCCTCTCCAATTGCACCGCTTCTCTGCTTTTAAAAAAAGACGGCATGGAAATCCCGGTATTTCCGTCGTTTCTCTCACGTCGTCTGTGGTTCTTCTGGCTGCGACGGTGGAGGGACAAAATATATCCCTGCAACTCTGGGACCTCCGTTATGGCGTTTTGCTAGCATCACAGACACTGACCTCCCCGATGGCCGACGCATTGTCTCACTTCCACCTCACTCTTGCTGACGAGGGGCAAGCCCTGCTCACCCTTTCTCCATCCCAGCCACCGTCAAAGTCTCAGGGCACTGCCCGGTCTACTGTCCATGTCATTCCCTTCGACCAAAACCTCAAATCGAACCTTGCTACCGCTCTCGGAAAATCATCTGCGACGGAGGAATGGCTCGCACCGCCTAAATCTGACCCTCTCACTTCAGTTTTGAGTGAAGACCAGGTGGGGTTGGTGTCTGTAATCAAATCCACGATCTCCAAACAGGTTTTCCAACGAGCCGATGATGCATTCTTCACGTGGATTAAACTTAACAGTGGACGTGATGTGAGGCCATGAGCTGTACTCCTGTGTGCTCGGTTTTGATAATTGCCATTCAGATCGCCGAACCTACATTTGAACACGAATTCGTGAAGCGGATCGTCAACGCTATACTCCTATCCGACTTCAAGGCAGGTGATCAGTATTCACCACGCATCTTACAATATCTACTCGAACGGGGTCTGGTGAGCGCCATGATGGTGGATGGAACCCTTTTACGCAGATTATACGAGCGAGGTGACTGGGTAAGTTTTGCTCACGGTTTCACTCTCCACGAAAATTCATATATGTGAAGGAAAATGTTATCCTTTCACTTCGCACCGTAGTTGATATATCGGAGGACGAGATGATGTCGTCATTAAAGTTCGTTATCGACGAGCACAGAAAACGAGAGAACAAGACATCAGATGCCATGGAGGTGGATTCATCCGAGCCATGGATACCCCCTTTGGAGACGATACTGTCTGCGTGCCTGTCGTACGACTTCTCTCCGGTTATGGCGCGGTTGTCCATCCGTAGGCATCTCTCGGACGGTCGTGATTTGGTGCTTATCCTCGGTGTACTGGAGGGATGGTTGCATGGAGGCACAGAGGATGAGATGAAACGTGCGCTCATGTCGACAGCCAAGATTGTTGATATGACCACGGAGAGCCGCTCTAGTATCACACCGCCGTATCCCAAGGTATATGAAAATTGCACTGGAAGCTGCTTTGTATTAACATTCACTCAGATCATCACCTTCTTGCAGACGTTGCTTGATGCTTCGTGTATCACGTTGTTGCAGTATCGACCATCCTATGATCTGCTGAGCCAAATATTAGCGCAGATCGAACCGGAGATCGATCGCTTGGATCGCTTGGAACAATTACGTGGGGTACTAGAGCCGTTCGCCAAAGCACAAGCTCGCATATCGAGGGAGAAGGCAGGATGTGTCCCACAGGAGAGCCAAGCAGAGTCGAAGCGACGGCGCAAGCGATTGGTACAGCAGGCATCGCTTGGAGTCGGTTTGTATAGGTTGGAGGAACTTGTGCTATAGACTTCACGACAACGGTAGATAAGATAAGATTGCTTGTCACACAGGTCATGAGTGGAACGTCGATGATAAGGCTGCTTGACATCTCTAACTCATACAGTCACTAGGAATGGGTTTTTCTGCTGGCGTCATAACAGGTAAACGATAACCATCGACGAGTCCGAGTATAAGCTGACGGAGCGACAAAGTTAGTGATAGCGTGCACGCGGGGGTGAACGAGGACAAATCAGGTGCACTCATCCAAGATATCCTCCGACCCCGAGGGTTTCAGAGGGTGGTATCAGCCGTCGCTCCAGATGACGAGGAAAGCATACGCAGATGTATCAAGCAGATCCTTTCTCTGCAAGTGGATTGCGTGTTCACCACGGGTGGTACGGGTTTTGGTGAGAAAGATCGAACACCAGAGGCGAGAATGCATTTATCTTCTGCCGGACATCTTCGAGGATGACTGACTGGACTGTGGGCCCATCTTCTAGGCTATATCCCCCCTTCTTGAACGACAAGCCTCTGGACTTGTCCATTTGCTCCTTTCTTCGTCACTGAAGCACACACCCCTTGCGGCTTTATCGCGTCCCGTAGCCGGAACGATTGGGAAAACGCTGGTGGTAACACTACCAGGAAGCACGAAGGCCGTACGGGAGAATCTGGATGCTCTCTTGTCGAATGGTGTTCTCGACCACGCTTTGGATCTTATAAAAGGCGGGAGTGGAAAAGCCGTCCATACGGCCTTGGGTTCTGGTCATACTCCCGTAGGACAGGGCCCGCAAACTCATGGCCACCACCACCACTCTGGATGCGTTGCACCCAAACCTCGAACTGCGTTATCGCACGATCCCTCCGTTCCTGGTACGTAGGACAACCCACTAACCTCCCGGTGCATGACTTATAAAAGAGATACTAAATCAGCTCCGGGTCGTCTCCGGGTATCTCCCTACCCCATGATCAGCCTCGAAGATGCTCTGGATATCATCATGACGGAGGTACGACCACTGGACGTGGTGACCCTCCCGGTAAATTATCTTCCAGCACCAGAGGATGCTGCTGATATCCGGATAGGTCACTCCAAGCTTGGCGGGTCATGTGCTCGCCGAGGATGTTTATGCACCAGAAGACATCCCTTCGTCCCCGACCACCAACGTGGACGGGTATGCCGTGCGCTGTGAGTCTTCTTACATTCGGATATATAGTTCGTAGCTACACGTCGTTCATAGCCTCTGATCCGCCTGGCGTGTATAAGGTCCTGACATCCCTGACCCATAAACTCTTCAGCGAGCTCCCAAAGGGTTCCATTTTCCGTATCAACACAGGAGGGCCATTGCCAACTGGGACTGACTCGGTCATCATGGTGGAAGATACTGAGTTGGAGTCCGCCCAGAAAGATGCCGATGGCGAAGATATGGAGGAAGAACAAGTAAAAACTCGTGCACAAGTATCTCCGGGAGAGAATGTTCGCCAGCCAGGATCAGACGTGCGAAAGGGAGAGCTCGTGATGCAAGTAGGGGAAGTAATCACGAGTGCCGGTGGAGAAGTTGGAACGTTGGCATTCGTAGGACGCAGAGAAGTCGGTCTGATCCCCTTCGCAGAAAATAGTATGATGACCGTTTACAGGTCAAGGTATTTCGAAAACCTGTCGTCGCCCTCCTCAGTACGGGCAACGAGCTATTGGACTTGCAATCGCGCAAGCCTAAGTCCGGTGATGGATGGGGAGGGATATGGGATACTAATCGCCCATCGTTGCAGGCTGCATTAGAAGGCATGGGTTACAAAGTTGTCGATCTAGGTATCGTCGCAGACGAGTGCGTCCTCGACCTGGTAGCTGTGGTGTCACTGATAGTCGCGATGTTATCAGTATAGACGCACATGTCCGAGCCATAACGATGGGTCTTGAAATGGCCGATGTCCTTCTGACGACAGGAGGGACGTCCATGGGGACGAGTGACCTGCTGAAACCCATAATTGAACGGAGATTCAATGGTACGACTCATTTCGGGCGCGTTGCGATGAAGCCAGGAAAACCCACCACATTCGCAAGCATACCGACCAAGACTGCCACACACGGACGAAAATACTTGTTCTCCCTTCCCGGAAACCCGGCCGCTGCGATCGTCACCTTCCATATTTTTGTAGTGCCTGCGCTGAGAAGACTTGGGGCGTGGCTGTCTAGTAAGTGCCAGTTGCCACGAGTTGAGGTTCAGGTGGGCCCCCCTCTCTCTGGGATGGCGTATACTAGACTCCTTATCGTATCTTCGTTTACAAGCTTCAAGACACGATGCCGCTTGACCCCCGTGTGGAATTCCACAGAGTCATTGTGAGGTCTACACCCAATGGCCTACTTGCTACAACCACCGGCAGCCAAAGGTCGAGCCGGATGACGAGCCTATGTGGTGCCAATGGGCTGGTGCAGCTCCCCCCACTGGCTGTGGGTGGTCCAAGCAAGTTGGAGGCTGGGGGAACTGCACCGGCCGTTATGATAGGAGAAATCCAGATGCAGTCCACGAGGGAAGGGGAAGAAAGAAGGATCGGAGTTACTTCTCCCCGAGTCTGAGACAATGCTCAGCAAGTATTTCGTTGGGTTTGTGTCTGAACCTTGTTCATTCACCCATTTTGGCCATAGTGGTACTGCCATGTATAATAAGGATATATCGCACGCTCACATCGACAAGCGTACGCCAATGGGACCGCTTACAGCTCTGTTTATCGATAGCTACACCCTATACCCAACCTCTGGCTCGCCTGCTTGACGGAATTTTTTATGCGAGCGAGTTGTAGGTGTGCACTCACCTTCCTCGATGGCAACTGCTTGCCGAGGGCCTGTACTTTGAGGAATAAGCAGCCCAGAACTTGTCGCGCGGTGACCCATTCCTCACGTCACCACACGAAGCTACTAGACCGGTATAGACCAACATGCGATGATCCTATCTTTCCTATGTAAGGGGTAAGGGCGCTTGTCGGCTTTGTTTGTCCTTGTAGAACCGGCTGATTGTGATCCTGTCGCATCGCTATAATTCCCAATCGCGGTTACTTGCTGCCAGTGATCTTTGGATCAACCCCTACTATTGGACACAAACAGCAGTACGACCTGCCACCGGAATGCCATAACGACATGAGACCGGTCGGGCCGCACGGAGTTGCCTGAGTCTGGCACGGACCAATAAGGCATTTACGGACCGCGACCCATTCCACCCGCAGACCGAATAGCAAGAGCCGTCCGTTACCCATAATTCTTTTCACCCCCCCTTCCCCCCCCTTTTTTTGCCTGACACAGCGGAGGTTTAAATCAAAGCCGTTCTCGCTGTTGCGGCGATCGTTTCAGTTAAAAATTCTCTGTTCACTCACTGCGATCGACCCGCCCGTACGACCGGTGCGATTGGTGCAGGATGCCAACATATCCCTCGAGGGGCATCCTCAATGGCTGTTGTGTGCGCAGAAAAGAGATATGGAAGTTCCACCCTGCAGGAGTGTTGCTAGAACATCACCTGCAGGCGGACGCGTGTATCCCGTCCTTGTTG
Source organism: Pisolithus albus (assembly GCA_024613165.1). Lineage (NCBI taxonomy): Eukaryota > Fungi > Basidiomycota > Agaricomycetes > Boletales > Pisolithaceae > Pisolithus > Pisolithus albus. The sequence goes on along the minus strand of JANFAB010000397.1, from coordinate 1,494 downwards.
GCTCGTCGACAATATTTGCAAGCACCAGAGATGTCACCGCACCTCTCCCTCCCTCTACTGGAACATAACGCATCACGACACGTGAAGATGGTTCGTTAAAAGTCAGGGTTAATGGCACGTAATACAGACAAGGACTGTTGGTGCTGTACTCAGCTGCTGTCGAATACCCCATCTCTCAAGGTTGTGAGGGGTCAAGGAAGAATCGACTGTGCTGCTGCCCTCAGATTATGGCCGCGCGGGGACTCGACGCGTCACGGAGCGTGTTGTGTCATCCTACTGGCATGCACAGTCCCGTTGGTATGAAGGCTTCAGCGCGTCTTACATATGGTTACAGTACACGGGAGGTACGGCAAACAAAAATGCCAGCCAAATATCGATCTCCAAGGACGTCGGACAATGGCCATTCGTCTGTGTGACAGCGAATCGGGTCCTTGTTATTCAAGGCATACCCAACAAAGAAAAGCCGTGCTTTCCGGTGGGTGCGAGGACCACACAGCATGGAGGTCGCGCAGGCTAGAACAGCCTCCCGTGAAGGTCAGGTGTCCGCAGATGCTTTTTTCGGCCGCCCCTGGCACCAGGGATCTAAATTCCGTGTAGACGGCCAAGTTACCACCTATTGGAGTGCCTTCTAGTGATAAAGCACTCGATCGACCATCGCGGGGACCCTCGATCCGCACCGCAACCCTACTTACTTTTTTTTTTTTTCTTTTACGAACAAGCTGTGGTGAGATGGCGGCCCAGTAGATGGTAAGCAGCCGCGGTGCCACCACTACACTTACCACCAGTTATGGGGTGCTGAGAGCTCTCGGCCGGCGTGGATGCCCGAACTCGAAGGGCGCATCATTTTGATTATTTTTACCTTCCGAAAAAGGCACCCGGTCCGACATCTCAGTCCATAATGGAGGCAACTGCCAGCCATTGCGTAGAGGCAAGACACAGCTTGGAAGAAGAAGCGTGACTCGATGGAGAATGGCTGGGGTTGTTACGGCGCCCATCAGTTCGGGGAACAGTGTGAGGAACAAGATTAGGTGGCTATTAGATTACGTGTACGATCTAACGAATCACTACATCGTGTAAGTATGTCGAAAAAAAAAAAAAATCTGCGCGCTACTGTATTGGGTGATATCATTCCAAGCCGTATATTGGAGCAGACGTTTCTGAGGGACAAGTCAGCTGCGGTGATTACAAGACTAGTACCACTCACCCACAAGGTAAACCGAATCAAGTCGGGTGTGCATTCCTTCGGTGTTTCATCATGCTTTCATTCCGCGAGAACTGGACTTCACAGACGGGACACTTGTACTTCAACTCTAAGTGAATCTCCAGAACATGGCGAGACATGCTCTCCTTGTTCATCACCGTGCCGCACTGGACCCAGCAACAACGAATCTTAGTCTTGTCGTTGCCGGTGACACCGTGTCTTCGTAGGTGTTCGAGACTTCGTCGGGTAGGAAGGGTTGATTACAGACTACTTGACCGTCGATCCAACCGCAA
>JANFAB010000396.1:15000-17500 GCA_024613165.1 Pisolithus albus | reverse complement strand
TCCTCGAAATCATTAATAGCATCGGGTCTGGCCACCGGCAATCAACCCACTTCCTCTTCCCAACATGCAAGGCGACCCAAGAAGGGTGCTTGTCTGAGCGGACCTAACAGACCCAAGAAGGATCTGCAGACCATCTCCCGGTCATGCCCTTGCCAAGCCAGTAAACGCCCGAGAGGCATGTCCTTGGCTCGGTGCAAGTCAGACCAGTCACAAGTCAGAAGACTTACTTGACGACCACACGCGTTCAGTCTCCAACAGGCCAACACCGCAAGCAGGACAAGGGAAAGGGTTACTGGACATCCAGAAAGAAGCTTTCATCCTCCCCTTGCTACCCCGACCCGGGCATTAGCCAACCTCCAACACGGGCCGACTACCCAAAGCAGGACAAGGGAGGGTTACTGGACATCTAGAAAGAAGCTTTCGTCCTCCCTTGCTACCCCACCCGGGCATTAGCCAGCCCATTAGATGGACCCCCCCGGACCCCAACTATGGATTAGCCAACCCGAAGCCGACTACCCTAAACCCCCAGTTCCCGATCATGAATATGCCAGAGATAAGCCAACTGTAACTAGCACGGCAATGCATAAATTACAATTGCCCGTAGCAGAGTGTGACCATCATCTGTGCATAGTGAGCCATTGCCACATAGTAGGAAAGGGCCTTTGTTTGGTGTGCTTTGGCCGCTTGCGCGAAAGGCGTGAGTTTTGGTGTCCACTATATCGCGTTTTTGGGTATTTTTGTGACTTTGCAGAATTCGAGGCATTAGTGGCTGTGCAACACTACACAAACAACCTAGTTAGGACTACACTTTTGCTAATCAAAAATGCGCGCACTACCAAACACATTTGCTAATCACCCTTCACTTTTGGTAGTCAAAAATGCGAACACTACACAACACCTTTGCTAATCATTGGTAATCAAAAATGCGCACACTTGCTAATCAACAACAACAAACACATTGGCTAATCAACACTACCCTTTTTGGTAGTCAAAAATGCGAACACTGCACAACACCTTTGCTAATCAACACTACACTTTTGGCTGATCATTGTTAATCAACAACCACACAACACATTTGCTAATGAACACTACACCTTTGGTAATAAAAAAATGCGAACACTACACAACACCTTTGCTAGTCACACTACAAATATTTGGTAGTCCAAAAAAGCGGACTCTACTACACTTTTGGTAGTCAAAAGAGTATGCAACATTTGACTACTCAAACACTAATCAACACTACACTTATATTGGTAATCAAAAAAGCGCCACAACACTACGCTTTTGGTAATACAAATGTACACAACACTTTGCTAGTCAAACACTACAAAACACTACATCTATTTGGTAGTGAAAAAAGCGGAGTTTACTACGCTTTTGGTAATACAAATGTACACAACACTTTGCTAGTCAAACACTACAAAACACTACATCTATTTGGTAGTGAAAAAAGCGGAGTTTACTACGCTTTTGGTAATACAAATGTACACAACACTTTGCTAGTCAAACACTACAAAACACTACATCTATTTGGTAGTGAAAAAAGCGGAGTTTACTACGCTTTTGGTAATACAAATGTACACAACACTTTGCTAGTCAAACACTACAAAACACTACATCTATTTGGTAGTGAAAAAAGCGGAGTTTACTACGCTTTTGGTAATACAAATGTACACAACACTTTGCTAGTCAAACACTACAAAACACTACATCTATTTGGTAGTGAAAAAAGCGGAGTTTACTACGCTTTTGGTAATACAAATGTACACAACACTTTGCTAATCAAACACTACAAAACACTACATCTATTTGGTAGTGAAAAAAGCGGAGTTTACTACGCTTTTGGTAATACAAATGTACACAACACTTTGCTCAAACACTACAAAACACTACATCTATTTGGTAGTGAAAAAAGCGGAGTTTACTACGCTTTTGGTAATACAAATGTACACAACACTTTGCTAGTCAAACACTACAAAACACTACATCTATTTGGTAGTGAAAAAAGCGGAGTTTACTACGCTTTTGGTAATACAAATGTACACAACACTTTGCTAGTCAAACACTACAAAACACTACATCTATTTGGTAGTGAAAAAAGCGGAGTTTACTACGCTTTTGGTAATACAAATGTACACAACACTTTGCTAGTCAAACACTACAAAACACTACATCTATTTGGTAGTGAAAAAAGCGGAGTTTACTACGCTTTTGGTAATACAAATGTACACAACACTTTGCTAGTCAAACACTACAAAACACTACATCTATTTGGTAGTGAAAAAAGCGGAGTTTACTACGCTTTTGGTAATACAAATGTACACAACACTTTGCTAGTCAAACACTACAAAACACTACATCTATTTGGTAGTGAAAAAAGCGGAGTTTACTACGCTTTTGGTAATACAAATGTACACAACACTTTGCTAGTCAAACACTACAAAACACTACATCTATTTGGTAGTGAAAAAAGCGGAGTTTACTACGCTTTTGGTAATAC
>JANFAB010000396.1:5000-7500 GCA_024613165.1 Pisolithus albus | reverse complement strand
ACTTCCTTCTTCCCAACATGCAAGGCGACCCAAGAAGGGTGCTTGTCTGAGCGGACCTAACAGACCCAAGAAGGATCTGCAGACCATCTCCCGGTCATGCCCTTGCCAAGCCAGTAAACGCCCGAGAGGCATGTCCTTGGCTCGGTGCAAGTCAGACCAGTCACAAGTCAGAAGACTTACTTGACGACCACACGCGTTCAGTCTCCAACAGGCCAACACCGCAAGCAGGACAAGGGAAGGGTTACTGGACATCCAGAAAGAAGCTTTCATCCTCCCCTTGCTACCCCGACCCGGGCATTAGCCAACCTCCAACACGGGCCGACTACCCAAAAGCAGGACAAGGGAGGGTTACTGGACATCTAGAAAGAAGCTTTCGTCCTCCCTTGCTACCCCACCCGGGCATTAGCCAGCCCATTAGATGGACCCCCCCGGACCCCAACTATGGATTAGCCAACCCGAAGCCGACTACCCTAAACCCCCAGTTCCCGATCATGAATATGCCAGAGATAAGCCAACTGTAACTAGCACGGCAATGCATAAATTACAATTGCCCGTAGCAGAGTGTGACCATCATCTGTGCATAGTGAGCCATTGCCCACATAGTAGGAAAGGGCCTTTGTTTGGTGTGCTTTGGCCGCTTGCGCGAAAGGCGTGAGTTTTGGTGTCCACTATATCGCGTTTTTGGGTATTTTTGTGACTTTGCAGAATTTCGAGGCATTAGTGGCTGTGCAACACTACACAAACAACCTAGTTAGGACTACACTTTTGCTAATCAAAAAATGCGCGCACTACCAAACACATTTGCTAATCAACCCTTCACTTTTGGTAGTCAAAAATGCGAACACTACACAACACCTTTGCTAATCATTGGTAATCAAAAATGCGCACACTTGCTAATCAACAACAACACAACACATTGGCTAATCAACACTACCCTTTTTGGTAGTCAAAAATGCGAACACTGCACAACACCTTTGCTAATCAACACTACACTTTTGGCTGATCATTGTTAATCAACAACCACACAACACATTTGCTAATGAACACTACACCTTTGGTAATAAAAAAATGCGAACACTACACAACACCTTTGCTAGTCACACTACAAATATTTGGTAGTCCAAAAAAGCGGACTCTACTACACTTTTGGTAGTCAAAAGAGTATGCAACATTTGACTACTCAAACACTAATCAAACACTACACTTATATTGGTAATCAAAAAAGCGCCACAACACTACGCTTTTGGTAATACAAATGTACACAACACTTTGCTAGTCAAACACTACAAAACACTACATCTATTTGGTAGTGAAAAAAGCGGAGTTTACTACGCTTTTGGTAATACAAATGTACACAACACTTTGCTAGTCAAACACTACAAAACACTACATCTATTTGGTAGTGAAAAAAGCGGAGTTTACTACGCTTTTGGTAATACAAATGTACACAACACTTTGCTAGTCAAACACTACAAAACACTACATCTATTTGGTAGTGAAAAAAGCGGAGTTTACTACGCTTTTGGTAATACAAATGTACACAACACTTTGCTAGTCAAACACTACAAAACACTACATCTATTTGGTAGTGAAAAAAGCGGAGTTTACTACGCTTTTGGTAATACAAATGTACACAACACTTTGCTAGTCAAACACTACAAAACACTACATCTATTTGGTAGTGAAAAAAGCGGAGTTTACTACGCTTTTGGTAATACAAATGTACACAACACTTTGCTAATCAAACACTACAAAACACTACATCTATTTGGTAGTGAAAAAAGCGGAGTTTACTACGCTTTTGGTAATACAAATGTACACAACACTTTGCTAGTCAAACACTACAAAACACTACATCTATTTGGTAGTGAAAAAAGCGGAGTTTACTACGCTTTTGGTAATACAAATGTACACAACACTTTGCTAGTCAAACACTACAAAACACTACATCTATTTGGTAGTGAAAAAAGCGGAGTTTACTACGCTTTTGGTAATACAAATGTACACAACACTTTGCTAGTCAAACACTACAAAACACTACATCTATTTGGTAGTGAAAAAAGCGGAGTTTACTACGCTTTTGGTAATACAAATGTACACAACACTTTGCTAGTCAAACACTACAAAACACTACATCTATTTGGTAGTGAAAAAAGCGGAGTTTACTACGCTTTTGGTAATACAAATGTACACAACACTTTGCTAGTCAAACACTACAAAACACTACATCTATTTGGTAGTGAAAAAAGCGGAGTTTACTACGCTTTTGGTAATACAAATGTACACAACACTTTGCTAGTCAAACACTACAAAACACTACATCTATTTGGTAGTGAAAAAAGCGGAGTTTACTACGCTTTTGGTAATACAAATGTACACAACACTTTGCTAGTCAAACACTACAAAACACTACATCTATTTGGTAGTGAAAAAAGCGGAGTTTACTACGCTTTTGGTAATACAAATGTACACAACACTTTGCTAATCAAACACTACAAAA
>JANFAB010000395.1:0-22583 GCA_024613165.1 Pisolithus albus | reverse complement strand
GCACGACGCCTGCGAAAGATGCTTCAACAAGCCGATGGCGCCATGCGTTTAACTTGATATCTTGTTGATGTGAGAGTAACACCTCCGAAGACAATAGCTGGGCGATATTGTGTGCGGTAAAAGTAGAAGAGTCGACTGGGGTTCTACAGGTGAGTTCCTTAGCAATGTTCCGCGGACAGGCAGCTAACAAGTGAGCTATACCTCGCCTCACGAGATTCCCCAACGACAGAGTTGCGCAAATCACTAGGTCATCTCTAGCATTGCCATGCATCCCGCCGAGTACGAAATTACGAATCCAATTCACCAAACGGGAGACATACGAGCCACCCTGGTTTGTGGGGTCTGATTGATCCACCAAAACATCTATATTCTTGTCCTCTCCAGACATCTCCACAACAGCCTTTATAACCGCAGCTTTGCAGTCGTCAAAAGCCTTTTCTTGGTTTCGAACATCGGCCATCGAGAAACTGGCCTCGTGTTGCACGTACCACAGTGGTGCATAACTCCCATGTTCAATGAAATCTAACATGGCGATTAGACAAGGGACATGCTGATGTTCAGCGGGAAACTGAAATCCACGAGCCAGTGAGAGCCGGACGTCCTCGACATCGAGGGCAAGAGACTCGAGTTGAGAACATGAATCAGATAGTAGCTCAAAGTCCGCCTGGAGAAGGCTTGTCCGCAAAGGTGACGGATGTGCGAGGTTGGGTGGAGGCGGGGCAGTCAGAAGGGGAGGTGTAAATGCGATAAGTGGTTGAACAAGGTAGGGCAAAACCTGGGGATCAAAAAGGGGGTGCTCTTTATCCGTGTTAGATATCATTCCGCAGAGACAAAAGTAACTTGGACTGACCATCATCTCTGAGTTCTGTAATAAGTCTCCATGCCCAGTTTGAAAGCGCAATACGGATATTCCAAGACTCAGCTATCTGCACTGGGGTTACTTGCAGAGCTTGATCACTGGGGAACAGGCTGGTCGTGTATCTCATCCAAGAGCCGACAGGGTATAGGCGGACGATAGTCGCACGAGGGTCATAGCAACTTCCAGGGATATCAGTCTGAATTTGACAGGGTCTGTGGAAGGAATCAGTAAATATGTCGGGAATACAGTGGACATTTCGCACTGAAGCCAAGAGATGTGTTTAACAAAACACCGATGGCGATTTTGATGACCTCCAAGTGCGGGATAGATAGTGGTAATGGATCCGCCTGAGAGCCAGAGGGTACCAACTCTGAATATCCTTCCAACAGCGATACCACTGCTTGGGGAAATCCAGCCTCCAGTAGATTACCTCTGTTTTGATCTAGTCATTCGCACTGAAGATCAGCACATGCACCCTTTCTGAAGAGGACATTGCTCGCCGTGGTCAACACACAAGTTGGCGCCAACGCGGAGGATTTCAAGGACGGCTGGTGTACGAGCATCATCGGGTATAGGTGCACCATTCAGAGCAACACCCAAGAGGGAAGTAAGATCCTGTGGCAGAGTAGTAGACCCCAGTGGCGTGTGGTAATCCTCTGTTCAATGCCTCATTACTACAGTACCCGAGTCCGTAGACGATTGACACACCAGGACCGTGTCTCTTGCGCAGATAATTGGCGAGATGTTGGGCGATCAACTCCAAGTCCCGCCAGGAGTCGTCACCATAGATATCCGTCGAGAATCCCACCAGAAGTGCCGATAGGTTCGAGGCACATTCCATGCAGCTTAGTGTCGTTGGGTCCATTTCGCAAATTTGCCAGGATAATCAGTACTGAGTAAGAAAGAGAAAGGGGAGAGATCAACACAGTGACAGGAGGGAGGTGAGATGACCCAGAAAGGCTGGAGTCGAGTGGCGTGTACGGCTACGAACTGGCACTGCTCGAGGAAGGATAAAAGAGAGGTGGTAATGCCCTGACACGCGCCGGATGCCACACGTACGGGTGTGTTTTCGTGTCAGGCGAGACGGCGTGGAAACAGATGCGAGATAAGATATACACATAATAGAAAAAAGGTGCACCCCCACCGGACTACCATATACCACTCGTCAGCTCCAGCTGCGTCATGGTGAAAAAAACGGAACAAGGCTACAAAGGCTGGTCAAACCCAGGTGCTCCATGCACCGGCTCCTCTTGTAGTCGAGGACGAACAACTCGTGACCGACCTCTTCGCCGCGCTTGCCAACAGAGACGAGCAGCTCACACAAGAGACTGCAACAATACCTCAAGTTTCGCAAACTAAGACAACTTCCAAGAAGCAAGACTCCAAAGCTCGGCATTTAGCAAGACAGGCGAGTCGCGATAACAGTAAGAAAGGCTTGATGGAGCATTACCGTACTCATGTATTTTAAGGCGAGGAAAGCGGCTGCTCTGGCTCAGTACATGCCTACCACTGATCCTGCAGCGGATGCCCAGGTGGAATGGGAGACCAAGCAAGAAACAGCCTTGATAAACCGTACATGCGATGAGCTCGGCGTCCAGATACACGAAGTGAGTGTCCGTCCTTCCCACTTCACGCTTCCTCCAGGAACTGATTCCCCTGTAGATAAACCCGGACGGCCATTGCCTGTTTTCTGCAATCGCAGACCAACTCGCCATTCTCAATATACTGCCTCCCAGTCAAGCTAATTACGCCACAGTGCGTGCAGCAGCAGCAGATTATATGCTCAGACATCCCGCGGACTTTCTGCCATTTATACCCTCGATCTCTGGCGAGGACGGAGTGGGGGCCACTGCAGATACCGGACTAATGAGCGGGGCACAATTTGAGCGGTACTGTTTATCGATCAGGGATACCGGTGCATGGGGCGGTGAACCCGAAATTCTTGCACTCAGCAGAGCTTTTAATATCCCGATTCTCGTCGTGCAAGGCGGAAATCCGCCGATAGTGACCCACAATCCTGGTGATGTCGATCTTTCAAATCGCCATGCAAAGGCAGCTCGCATCAGCTTTCATCGTCGGAAGTACGGTCTAGGGGAAGTAAGTGCCTTCGTATATATCGTCCTCAGTTCGTTAAACACCGCACAGCATTACAATTCTTTGCGACCCAAGCATACTCTTGCCACTGTTACTGACAAGATCCAGTCGATTTTCGTCTAACGGGGTTCGCCCAGTACGCTACACACTTCAGCTTCGACACAACTACGGGGGTATTGTGTACTGGTATTATTGGCTATCGCAATTGCGTATTGATAGCTGTTCCCCAGTGGAGCAAATCATCGACGTTAGTGTTTCCACCGCTCCCTCCACCGATAGGCTGGGGTTTGTCCGCCAGATAACCGCCAAAGGCATTATCCAGGTTAGCGTAAGGGTCACCCGCTTTCCTCGGAACTTCGTCCTCGTCTTCGCCATCTACATCAGCCTCTCCGTCGTAATTTTCTGGTCGCGTGGCCACGTCATCTACGTCCAACAAACCTTGGCCACCGACTTCCGAAGGAGCGGACGCCATTGACTTCGACGGCTCGGCAGACGGAACAGATGTAGGTTCGATCGGTCCTGGTCCTTGGACCGTAACCGTAGTCGGTGGTAGATGCGGTCGTGAAAGGGTTATGAGAACTGCCCTGGAAGAGGGGTTCAAAGCAGGTGTATCAACCAAAGCTCTTCCCGCTGCGTTCCGAATGAATGTCTGTGAATACATCCTCTCAGACACGTCCTTACAGAAGGGGCGAGTCAGAACTGACCTCCGGGTTCTTATGGTAGATACTTCCAAGGGTTCCCGTGTGAAGCAACAATTGATCGAGTGCGCCGCGATCCATACGGTCGGAGTCGGTCGTGATGGCGGGCTTCTGTGCTAGGACTATTTCTTGAGCCAAAGTTGGGTTTACAGCCAACATTCTCCAATATATGAACCCGCGGTCCCGTAAATCTGGATTATCAATCTCCTCTGTCGCCCACTTCAGGACCTTGTGGACCAGCGCTTTTGCAGTGTCGGAGGTTGATTTATAGACGAAAAGCTTAACTGTTGCGGTAAGAAGAGCAAGCTGAACCTGTGCGCCTTCAGTCAAAACCACCACATCGCATGGAAAACTTTATGTACCTCAGTAGACTCGTCCAAGAAATTGTAGACAAGGTCGTCAAGCAACTCGTCAGCATTGTCGATCCTATTTGCAAACTGTCCCAATATCCAGATCATTGCAGCTTTCGATTCAGGTTCGTCCAAGGCATCCAGGTTTTCGCATAGTGTCGGGATGATGCCTTCATACTTGCCAGGATACCGTCTGAAGATGTCTTTTATAACGATGACCGCTTCTTGGACGACGTACGTGACTTTGGTCTCAATAAGAGTCAGTAAAGATTGGATGCAATTATCAGCGGCAGCTTCGACTTTGATCGCCAGTCGACCTATTGACCGTACAGATTTGCGTACAAAGTCAAAGTCCACCTCCGACGCGTACCTGAGAAACAAGTGGCTCGGCTTTCTCCTAATTGTACAGTACGGAAACACACTTACTCTTCCAACTCAGTCAACACTTCCTGTGCATTTTCCTCGCGTGCAAGACGATACATAATCTCCAGCTTAGCCAGTTTAACATAGATAGGGTCATTATATTTGCAAAAGAAGACTTTAACATCGTTCTTGAGCACCGTAGGTCGCCGCTGGATGATAAGCAAGATGTTCCGGAGTGTGACATACTGGACCTCCGGTCCGGAGGATAGTAGAGCGACTGTGGAGGTTTTCGTAATCCGTGAGGACATCGAGGATACGCGGCTTACCCAAGGGAGGACCCATCTTCTTGCAAATATGCTCAATCAATCGCCGGTTCTCCATGTAATTCATGAGGTAGAGGAGAACTTTGACAGCAGTCAACACCACAGCCGAATTCGCATGCTGCAGTTGCACGATGATCCGTTCGCCCATCATCTCAGCTTCGGAGTGTTCCTCAGGCACGAAACGCAGCAAAGAGTCCAGAATGTAAATCTGGCCCCACCTTGGATGCTTGTGATCAGGAGCGTCTGGACAGAAGTTATAGACACTCACTCCGAACTTTCACCGAGGGAGGCGATGAGCTTGTTTGCGACCGTAAGGTTGAGTCGAAAAATAACACCATCTTGGCGGTCTCCAATTTCTGAGAGAGCGGCAACGGCATTAGCCACCACTGTCGCATTAGAGTCGAGAAGCATGTCCCTGAGCATCTCAACAAATCCAGCCCTCTCAGCTTTCCGCGCGTCCGCTACATATATTTTAGCCACGCAGATCGCGGCTGTCTTGCGTACGTATGGATCACGATCCTTTATGCAGTGTCGCAGTTGGTCGCTGAGGGCTTCCGTCACGACAGGTATGGGGATGTAAGCCATCGTGCGTATTGCGAGTGCCCGAATCAGGGGATTTCGATCATTGCAATCCTAACAACGACGTCCAAATTAATTAGTGATACCCAGAAAGCATCGATATGCCGACCTGAAGGAAGCTTGGGATGACCATATGTATCTGGTCTGGCTTCGAACGACCATAGCTGACCAAGTAAAGGTAGACCACTGTCCGATGATTGGCAAGTTGATCGTCTGTAGTCACCGTTTCACATACTTTTCTTGATCTCCAGCAGTGGGGTGCCTATACACTGTATCACGTCGTGGAAGAGAGGTGACACTTGGTTATGCGTTAACCTTTGTAGGGATAGATTGTTGTTGGCCACGCACTGTCATTCCCCATAGTGATATTGGCTACGATCTTCTTGAGAACCGTCTTCCGCTTCTGATATTTCTTGTCTTTTGACTCCGCAGCCTGGAGCTCGGCTCGAAATTCCTATTAGACAGGGACACTTAACACGGCTCCAGTGGAAGTGGTACCACACACCTCGATCTTTCCGCGCTGAAAGAACTTGGCATCCTGCCCCTGCTGAGTGGACATCGTTGGGGTAGATACGTCAATATGCGACAGTTGACGGGACGAGAGAGATGCAGTGAACTACCGATCTCACTGAGTGGATGGAGTAGCTTCATGGGCACACGCAGCCTTTATGGCGTGATTGTGTACATACGTACAGACAGTGCCATACAGGCTAATCAACGTCTCGTGAGCTTATTAGGATCCGTTCTCCAATGCGTACAGAGCGGGGCCGCTCCATCCCTGCGATCACCTGTCTTCCAAGGAGCTCTGTCTCGATTCACTTACAGAAGGATGTCGATGTCCTTCTGAAGGAGCTCAAGCCCTGTATGCGGCACCTCCGAGCTACGCTAGGCAGCTACACAGATGAGCTGCGCATGCTGGAGAGATTGTACTACAAGAACGCAAACCAACACAGGACCGCACTGTTTTTCAAGCGCATCTTAGAGACCAGAAGATATGGACAGAGGCTCATTGCGTTGGGCATTTCGGAGCATGTCGACTGTCTTTATGCATCATTCTTCGGGTTAACTACCACCCTGGGGTAAGTAGCTTGCTGATCACTTACGTCGACGAATCTGAGTCATAAGTAGTGTTAACCAAAAACCGTTCAAGGGGACTTGGACCCATGTACCCACTGGGACCAGCGTGTCTTCTGTCCTAGAGAGAATTTCAGTTGCTTGCAAACTACTTGACAAGGTGAGCGAATTCTTCCGCGTGTTTGCCAGGGTACAGGCGTTGAACTAGTCAGATGCGCAACCAGCTTATGCGGGCGTATCAGTGAGAAACTTCGGGACTTTCAATCCTTCTATCAATGACCTTACCACCAGGCACTTTACTCTAGCCATGCAGTCTGGGGCCTTTGTTCAACTCATCGTGTTGTTTTCGGCACTATCCTCTCGCATGTCCACTCTGTTAACCGAATTGTTGCAAGTACTCGGGAATACTTCTCCGATATGCGATCGCCTCTTGGTCGTTCTAGAAGTAGGAGTCACCCTCATGCTGAATTTTCTGTGTTCTCATTGGGTATCAGGCTGACCATCGGCCCCAGCGAGAGGTATCCGCAGAACGTCGAAATGAGCACGCTGGATGCAATACACTACCATCCTCTGATGCCAATCCTGTTGCCTCGACAGTGGATCTTCGCTTGGGTCTGTCGCATCTTGCAGAGGATACCCCGAGTCGGAATTCTCAAGATTCACCCGCGGAGCTCGACGTCCTTCCGATGTTAGATATCCGAACTTCTCATCATCCGGCTCAAGGCGTGGCCTCGGGAGGTATGAAATATTAAGCTTCCTCTCGTGTCTGCGCTCACGCCCATGTATTGAAGGCACTCAGGAGACAGTCTTACGCATGCCGAGAAGAGATGCACCTGCTGGTTCTGATTCAATTTCCGTAGCTGGTCCACGACCCAAGGCGAAAAAGGTCAAGAAGAAGCGAGATGAGATAGATGAGATTTTTTCCATCCAGGAAAATAAGCCAAAATGAGGAATAAACGTCGCCTCGGTTACTGAATAGCTGGCGACGACGGTGGGTGGTGGGTGTTTCGAAGGGTAGAGTGGTGACGTTGATTCCCTCATATAAAGTGACTTCTCGCGTGAAGGAGCGGCAGCCATGACGCTACCCTGAGTACACACGCAGAGTGTCCATGAACAGCATTGAACTTACTGTCCCTGTCTTCAGTGCAAGGTAAAGATGGGACGATTCTACCGCGACTACTCAGCCAAAAAAATCGATGCCTATTCCCCGCAGGGACGTTTTCCAATGCCCTACTGTCATTGGATGAGCGCAAACGCTACATCGCACGCAATCATTTAGTGGGCGTGGTTCCCGGTCGAAGTGCCAGTGCAAAACGGTAGACGAGAGTCCCACGAATATTCATTTGGGTTATGGTTTACTCGTGCCTGCATGCCCGTGCACCTTAATGAGTTTCGGTTTTGAAGCATCAACGAACTGTACACAATTTGGATCATTTACCCACTGTAAGTCGCCCATTTTATTCGTCGGAGGAATCGACGAGAGAGTATGTATCCCATCGACGGGTGCCTAGAGGGCTGAGGTAAAGTAAAACACGACGGCAAAGCCCTTGAGGGCAAGGGCTGGCCAGCGCTCCCTGTCATCGTGGGAGACACGTTGCTGGAGACACTGGAGGAGTTTTGAGCTCGAGTTTGCTCGCGACAGCGAGCTGGCGTCCTGTTCAAACATGTGGCAGCAGTGACGACACTGCTTGCAGTGTCATTGATGTCGCCGAAGTCATTGTCGTGGGAGTGCTGCATCCGCAAGTGAGGGAAGGAGATTGGCGACACGCTGCTCGATGTATATAATGCAGACTAAAAAAGTTCTAAGAATCACGACTAACAGATGGAATTGCTATCAAAGTGGAAACTCGGAAAGCCGACGGGCTGGAAGTCGGGTGTTCTCCTAATAAGGCATATGTAGCTCCTATCAGCACTCCTGTCAACCTCGTGTCAGGTGTCATGCTTTCGCCATTCTTGCTAAGAGAAGGTTGACGCAGGTAAGCGCCAGTCCGCACGGAAACAACTGGTGTATCTTCTCTTACTTTTTCTCCACCATGATCATAAGATCAGCAGGTTCACGTGCCATGCTCCATGCCCGGGCCTCCACATCCTTCGTCAGGTTAGCGAGTACTACCTCCAGGGACAAGTTCAAGGTTGTCGTTGTTGGCGGGGGCAAGGTATTTCGCCGATTCGTTATGCAGACGCTCATATATCCCCTACAGGTTCGGGAGGACTTGCGGTGGCAAATCAGATTTACAACAGATTTAAACGTGCAGGCAAGTCACTCAATCCCGGTGACATCGCGATTTTGGATGCTGCGGAGTATCATTACTACCAGGTATGCAACTGAAACTTAAGCTTGAATTTCGTCTGTGCTGATCCGAGCACCACGGTAGCCCGGATGGTATGATCGAATCCCATCTGCGATTAGTGTTTGCTGACCTATCGATACAACAGGACGTTGGTCGGCGCAGGGCTTCGACCCAAGTCTGACTTCCAGCAACCACTCGCGTCTCTTTTCCCATCTTACATCTCACATATCCCCGAAAACGTAGCAACGTTCTCTCCCACGACCTCTTCGGTCACGACTTCCTCTGGCAGCAAAATTGGATATGAATCCTTGGTCGTAGCTGCCGGATTAAAGATCAATTGGGATGCAATTCCCGGTTTATCGCAAGGACTGGCTGATCCTAAATCTGGCGTCTCGTCCATATACTCTTATGATACTTGCGATAAGGTCTGGAGAGACATTAGCAACCTTCAGTCAGGAAATGCAATTTTCACCCAGCCCGCTGGTGTCATCAAATGCGCTGGAGGTAGTGTCAGCATAAACATGCTCAATGTTCTATACTGAGATTTCACTATCAGCCCCCCAGAAAATCATGTGGATGGCCTGGGACCACTACCGGAAAACAGGCAGGGGGTATGATGTCAAGATTGACTTTGTCACTGGCATGCCGTCTATGTTCAGTGTAAAGAAATATTCGGATGCACTAAATGCGCTGCGCATCGAGCGTGGGATCGGCGCGGACTTCCAGCACAATCTTGTTTCTATTGATGCTGGCAGTCGGATAGCAACGTTCAAGAAGCCAGACGGGACAACGGTTGATCGTGACTACACGATCCTCCATGTCACCCCGCCGATGGGGCCTCTTGACTTCATCAAGGCGTCTCCGATCTCCGATGCAACGGGCTGGGTGGATGTAGATGCCTCGACTCTCCGTCACGTTAAATATGACAATGTCTTTTCGCTGGGAGATTGTTCGTCGCTACCCACCAGCAAGACGGCCGCAGCTATAACGTCACAGGCGCCTGTTGTCACGGAAAACCTGTTCTCGCTCATGACTGTGGGCAGTCTCAGCAATGCTAGATATGACGGGTACACTAGCTGTCCGGTGTGTATATACTTGGAATTGCGTAGTGCAATGGGTCTCATGATCAACCAGCTTCTTACAGGATACGGAGAGCTGATGCTCGCCGAATTTAAGTATGGATTGGAACCAAAAGAGAGCTTCGCCAAGTATCTCGGTGACCAGACTGCGCGTAGGCGGTTAGTGTAGTTGCTAGACCACTACGCGACGCCATGCTGACAGTGTTATTCTTTAGGTTGTTCTACCATTTGAAGAAGGTGAGCAATATGATGCTCCTGCAATACGGACCAGGGTGATAATCGAGCTATTCCTTGCAGGATCTCTTTCCGTGGGCCTACTGGAATCGCATGGTAATATCGCTGTTCTGGCTTGTAATGTAGATTACTCACGTATTATGCTAGATTAAGGGGACCTGGTTTGGACCGTCAGGGCCTTTCAGACCGCACTTTGACTAGAATGGGCTGGAGGACTGGAATGCCCGAACTTGTTTGAACTGTGGAAAGAGGCATTCGGTGGTCTTTGCTCACGTAATAAAACATTTGGCTCAGCTACTCCGTTGTTGGAAGTGCACTACCTACTTTTTCGCTAGTCCCCACTTTGTGTCACGTTCACGCTGGAGCAATCTCAACGCACCTTTACAGGGCACAGTTACATTGTGGGGTCATACTATAGCCGGCATTGGCTGTGCCAGTGCTCCACCGTCGGAGACCACAGAGTGGTGCGAAACATTTAAAGATCGACGCGAAGCACACACAGCGAGGAAGCTAGCCACAAGGGGTGACAAAAACAATCCGAGACCAAGACTTTGCACTACACTCAGAATATTTGGATAGCACAAACGATGATGCTACTAGTTGTAGAACACCGGGAGACTGGAAATCATAGCCAGTGTTCGATGGAGAACACGTGATCCTGAGTGTGTCGCGGCAACCTCGTGTGGTGGCGTGTGCACACTTGCAGTGGACACCGAGCCTCTGGAGACGATGTCGGCCTTGAGGTCATTGACGGCAGCCCAAATCATCAGCCAAGGAGATTACCTCGATGCGGATTTCGACCCAGCTACTCTTACTGTTCCACAATTACTCGGGATCCTCGGTTATCACAACGTTCGTTTTCCGACACCGTACACGAAGCCTAAACTTTTGCAGCTCTTCCTGGATGAAATAAGGCCGAAGGCCACGAAATTCCGCAAGGAAAGACTGAAAAGGGAGAACAGTATTGCTAGCGATGATGGGATAACCGATGGTATCACTGGTGAACCAATCAATGGCAAGGTAGTACAACAAGCTTCAGGCTGTCCAGTGCCACCGGCTCACACGACTCTTCACCTTCACTGTTAGGGGACTTCTACAAGGCGGTCTTCCAGGAGGCATTCTCGTCGCTTGGAAGACGCTAACCCGATTCAACCATCTGAGCCAGTATGTTCCATCTCCTGTGATCACCCCTAAGTGAAACTTTACTCTTCACTTTACAGGTCAAGCGCCGTCGTTCTGCCCAGCCTATCCTTGGATCCACTTCAAAGGGAAAGGCTCGTGCCGTTCAACCTACAGTAGCGGAAGAAAGTGAACCCGACGAAGAGGTGCAATTACATGAAAGTAAAGAGGTAGGTTCCACAGCATCACTCGTCCCTACCACGTGTCGACATGGTCGGCAGGAGGCCAGCCCCGGTGTAGATGACAGCGGGTGGGAGGACAATAACATATTTCAATCCGGCGCAGAGTCTTCCTCCCCTGCAAGACCGGACCGCGCTGACAGGGGACGTCGCAAAAGTGTTCGTAGGAAGTCGCGGCATTCAATGTCTGCTCCCCCACAATTTTCGCCGCCATCGTCTCCGCCGAAGCCCACACCGCCCAAGTATGTACCACATTCACCGTCTCCATCGAAACTTGCGCCACCGCTTCCACCCGGTGTTCTTCAGCCGCAGCCGCCTTCTCCTTCTCATAAAACCCTGGTAGGCCGCCCTTCCATGGAACGTGGGTTCGTACCAAACATATCTCTTGATGAGTCTTTCATACATGATCGAGCTGCCAGCGGGGTAGATATCACCTCGGCCAAAGGTGGAATTAAAGTTGCCACCATCTCCCAGGAGTCTGGCCCAGCAGATCGTTCGCAATTATCGACTCGAAGGCCGAAATCGCGATCCTACTTGCTGACGCTGTTCTACGCGATTTGTCTGGTTGTTGGCTCCACCATCGTCATTAAATTCAAGAATGAATCAGAGGCTATTGGATATTGCGACACCGGGTCGGATACGAATCGCGCTCTAGAGGAGTTCCAGGCTCGTCTGTCTACGAGCCCAGCCAGTGAACAGTGGAATGAGACGATTTCTAATTTCCTTTCGGCTCTCATTGATGGCATCAGCCGTGAAGACGGGACGCCGAGCTCTCCGCTTGCTCTCATTCCCTTACCACATCCGTCGACGTGTACACCTTGTCCGGAATCCGCAACGTGCACTCAACACACAGTAACGTGCAATCCTGGATACATACTGCGTCCGCACCCTGTTCTTGCGTTGCTTTCACCCTTCGGGACCGCTCCTCCACCTGTTGTTCAAAGGGCCTGGAACTTCATTTCTAAATTGGCTGATGGTTTACCTGGTTTGGGGCCCGTGGCATTTCCACCGTCTTGCATTGAAGATCCGAAGCGAAAAAGGAATATTGGGGCCTTGGGTAGGGCGATTGAGGCCCTTCTTGGACAGGAACGTGGTAGACGTGTCTGTGCCGGCGGTCTAAAGGATCAGGTTGATGCGGAAGGAGGTGAAGCCAGAAAGTGGGGTTTAGAGATAGAGGTGTTGAGAGAAGTCATGAAACAGAAGACAGCGGTAAGTCGGCAGGTCCCATTGTACTTTCACAAGGGCTTACTTCCATTCGCCAGCCCCATCTCTTGGAAACCTTCGATGACACTTTTAACGAGGCTATTCAGCAACTGGCAGAGTGGGGTAGCGTCATCTTCGGACAGGACATGTCGTCAGTCACAATTGATCTACCAAATTTGATCGAGATCTAGCGCGCTCAACCGTTACTTTCACAGTGGCAGCCGTTACTTGGCACATAAAACGGTTAACATGACCCTTACCTGCCAAATCACTGTGAAGGTCCGGGAACTGTGGTTACGATGGCGCGGAACTCTTTTCGGTAAGACTGATATGCTCTGGGTTAATATCAACAATGAACACCCTTTTCAGCGTGCTTTGTGGCCTATTGCTCGCTTTATGCCCTCAGACGGTCCCGCGCTCAACGACAAATCGAGGCCAAACGCGTTGCAGAATTGGTTCAAATTACATTGGACACATTGCGTAACCAAGAGCTTGCGCACCACGCGGACCCGGTAACGGCACCGCAAGCATATCTGTCGTCTGTGCAACTGCGTGACCTCATTCTACAAGGGGAACACTCAATCTCCACCCGTCGGAGGCTTTGGGATCAGGTGGAACGCGTTGTCGAGGGTAACGCGAATGTCAGGGCCAACTTGGAAGAAGTGCAAGCGGGTGACGAGCTGAGGGTGTGGAGATGGGTGGGCACCACGGGAAGGGGACCAGAACAGCGGAAGAGGGTTCGAACTGAAGTAGAAAAGGGTGATGAACCAATCTCATGATCTCCTGAGACGTGTAGATATCGGCCTTTTTTCAGAAAGTGGCTGGCTTAACCGGGTCTGTGGGTCGTATCAACCAATGTTCATTATACACTGTGCCATTTTGTACTAAAAGAAGTTCCTTGTGCTTAACGATCACTAATGAAGACTAGTCAAGGCGAGTCGTCTCTTCTTTATTCGGCAGATGGATGGGTCCGGTGTTACAGCAATGCCATGAGGCGCTGCATGCCGGTCTGCCACTGTCAGGAGCGGGGGCATGAGCCCAGGAACAGTGCATGTGTGGATCACCCAATCACAAAAGTCCCTCCCCCAAATGCACCCAATAATCGAAAAAGACTTATTTGAGTCGTAAATCATGCTTGTGTGAAACGCGCCCATGCTCAAATAGCGTGGTCCAGAACAAGGTGAATAAGGAAAGTATGCTATCGAGGGCGTTACCACAAATATTCTGCGCCGGTATCCTGGTCACCTGCTTGGTTTCCAACCCACCTTAGCGGTATGACAGGCTTGCCTCCATCGGGATTCCCTGCTGGATCTTCTCGATAAGCGCTCTTTTCATAAATTGTTCTTCGGCGAGCACGCGGATGGTCTGAGTGATAGAGAGTATCAATTCGCTACCATGTGATCCACGCCTACCAAATTTTCAACCGTACCCTCAAAAATCGTTCTAGATCCATGCGACCACCGTTCAAAGCTCTGTGGAGGTGATACATGGTGTCCTCGATTGCATTATCATCCGCCACCAAATTAATCAGCCTAGAGTAAACAAAACGAAGAGCAGGTGAGGCGCTGACCAAAAGCCACCCGGTGACTGTGTTCGAAGAAGAGATAACATCAACGCTTACTGGTTGTGGACGATGCTCGTCGAGCACACCAACTCGTCAACTTCCGGGTCACCCTTCCGACGTAACTCAGTCAAGGTCCGCTCTCCTTGTTCCAGGGCGCTGCGGAAACGGGATGAAACGTTACGGCACACGGTTCGTACTGCCTCAAGACGAGCCATCTCGTCGCGGATCGCGGGCTCTCCGGCAAGAAGATCCGTTTGCTGAGCACGCAGACGCTCGGCATCCAGGTGCATAGCTTGCGACAGTGAATTGAACTCCGACTGAATCTTGTCATGAACTCGGGCGTGAAGTTGCAACAGTTCCGGGTTGGGTGGCCGTGGCGGTGCAGACTCTGCGGATGGCTGTGGTACAGAGGATTGGACAAACTCGTCATCTATCAAATTTGGAGGCGAGCCCTTGGACGTAGGGGAAACCGCGGACGGGGTCCATTGCTGTGGGGGACGCGTAGTAGTATTGTGACGGGTATTGAGTGAAAACAGGAGGCCGAACGTGAGCCAATGGAGATTGCACTGGCATAGCCTCAGGAGGTCCTCGGTAATTATCACTAGCGCTTGCAGACCGATCTGTCACCAGTACCGCGGGTGGTCGTGTAGAGTCGTCGGGTACGTTGGTGCCTGTGGAAATATGCATCAAAGGGTGCTGATACTGAGGTGGTTGGATGTCGGCGCGAGGGGGGAGTGGTGGTGGTGGTCCATGAGACAAGTCCGACTAATCAAGAAAGCCTAGAATCAGGCTTAATGGGTGGGAGAAAAAGACGACGTACCGCATAAGTGGACACGTTCGGTAGAGGGGATGAAACTGGTTTCGGTGGTAACGGAGGGCGAGCGACATCTTGGGGTGGTAGTGGAGATGAAGTGTGCGAGGATGCCGGATGAAGTGAAGAAGAACGAGGAGCAGAGGAAGGGGATGATAGAACGGGCGAGGCTGGGCGTGGGCTGGGAAGCTTGGGCTTGGGTTTTGCGCAGAGAGGTGGGTAATGAGAGAAGTGGTCTTGCAGCGCTTCAAGTAAAGCCGAGAGATTACAAGCCTTTGTGAGGTGGATCGGAAGGACCTCGAGCTCATAGAATGAGTACACACACCTCGCTCTTGCGTTCCCATGACTGGGAATACTCGATGTTGCAGCGACCGCTGACGTCGACGTATTTACTAGGTCTCACGAGCATGTCCTGAGTGGGTACAACATAAACGATCGGAGGAGCACGGGGGTAATCTTTCGTGATCCAGACAGCGATAGGGATGTTGTAGTCAGATCCACGATAGTGTATCGGGAGCAAACCGTGTATACAGAGTAGTAGCTGCGTGCGACCATCGTCATACGCTAGAGGTGGGACGTGAAGCAGGGCGATAACGATGGACAGACTCACTCAACTGTACACATCGGTCTTCGGACGTAAAGCAGCGAAGCGGACAATGGCAGCGTCCGCGTCCACAAAGACACGATCCTTGTGCGGGTAAGAACTGACGTTTTGCCGGAGCCAACGTTGAGTTAGCGATTCTGCACTCATCTCGGTAGGCGGTAGTCGATCGTACAGTGGATTGCCGGCTCCAAGTGCGGAGTCTTAGATTTTTGATACTCCGTCGCACCCCGGCAAGTCGGGCAGGCCGGCACAGGGGAAGGCACTGCTAACACTTTTGCCTTCGATGTGTGACGCTGTGCTGACGCAAATTTTCTGTTGATGTGACCGGGATCCGGGTCGCCATCCCCCCATGTGCCCACTGGCGAGATAGGAATGCTGAAAGGGGGGTTTAAACAAGCCTGACAAATTTTGGACTGTGTCCCCCAGAAGGGGCTAGGGGAGAAGGCGTGGTGTTCTGGACATCTTGGCCACAACTTGGCTCTGCGGGCCGTACGCGCGCAGGTTGCGGGTTGCCAGTCGACCGTTATGCCCCCCAAAACGAAGAAGGCCATCTATAGCTTATTGTTGTCTTTTTGTCTATCGCAAAATAGATCTGAGGGTCATTTGATTCCCAGCCTCTGACTCCGTTGGCGTGGTCTAAAACTTCCATTTCGGCTCTGTTAGATCCATTTGGAGATACTCGACTCCCTCGATCGTTATCTTGCCCAGGATCCTTTTTATTTTCAATTACTGTGTTCCGAAAGAACGGGTCCCACATGCCAAACCGGATCAATATAGCCTGCTTCGTCTGCCAACTATGCTTTGTTTGTCAGTCGCTGTAGTCATTCACTCCTCCTCACCAAGTTATTTAAGCCCCTCGCTTTCGTGTCCATGTCTCCCCGTCGCTCCCTCCCATTCTCCTGCTTCCACGATGAGATCCCGCAGGGCGTCTACCACCTACGAAACCGACCTCCCAACGAAGACCCTCACCCCACAGCGCAAGCACAGGAAACTCTTGAAGGACGGGTCCAGCGAGGTATGGCCGGAAGACATCGAGAGAATATTCGTCAAAGGTAAACGTCCCAACCAAGCAAACAGCCCCAAACCCTCACTCACACTCCGTTCCCCAGGCCTGCGTGAATACTGGGACTCGCCGTGGGCAACCTTCTCTCGTGGGCGGAGCCGCTGGAGGAACCAGTTTCTGGTCGATTACCTCCAGAAATACGGCGTAGACCGCTCCAAAAAGCAGGTCGCCAGTCACATTCAAGTCTTGCGAAATATGTGGAAAGGCGAACCAGGTGTGTCGCGCTCATTGTCCGTTATCCCTTAATATTTTCCCAACATGCACTTCCCAGAGTATAGGTTGGTCGCTGGTGGTGACGAGCTTTTCCTGGAGACCAATATCAAGACCGAGGAGCAGCTGGACTCCCAGCTACTGACCTCCACCTCCTACGATGAACACTCTCCATCTTCCGATCGATCAGGTTGTGCCGGTCGCTCCATCTACTCTAGCTCTGACTCTTCAGTGTGTTCCGCAACGGAACTCGCCATGCCACACCTGGGCACGCGCGTGCCCACAGCTGACGACAATGGCTGTCCGAGGTCGTTCTCCCCACTAGAATTCTCTCGAGCAGAGTCTCGACGTCTGTCGCCCCTTGCAACTTCCTGGACCTCAGACATTTTACCGCCTTCCACTTTACAGTCATGTCGGAGGGACGTTGGCAGCATTGCGGGGGAAACACTTGGCAGTGCACCACAAATCGCAGGCGCACTGCAACAGCCGCGCCTGGTCGACTCCCCACTCGTATATACTGAATCTTCACAGCTCCGGGTCGACCACCCAGCCAACTCGACGAAACTCGTGCGACTGTCTCTGTGGGCAGAGGGCATGCACTCCTACACCATACCACTGCACCAGTCCACGCAACTGTCCACGTCGGCGGTCGCATTATGTATCAAGCTTCATCTCCCACCAATCGATTCGCCAGCCACTCCGGGACTGCATGGTTTCCAAGGATCTATCACATGTACCGCGCAGCCTTCTGCCTCTTTTAGATGCTCCACTTCCGTTCTTGTTCGAAACCAGTGCGTCTCTCAGGAGATCGGCCTCTGCTCGTTGGTCACGGTGGAACACACTGGGCAGAGCTTGCTGGGCACCTCCACACTGCTTTTGCCAGACTCAGCTTTAAGTCGCAGTCGGTGGCTCGACTCCAGTGAGTAATCGTCTCTCGTAGCCGTTCATGTGCTGTACCCCTCATGTTCAACACGTGTTCACCACAGCCGTCCCGACTTGCATCGTGCAAAAATTATTCGTCGACGGTGAAGTTACTGCTGTCATCTGTTACGATCTTGATAGAGGCCTGTGCGAGAACATGCCCTCTGCGGAGCTCAGTGGGTTTAAAAAATGTTCTGGTCTAATGGAAAAAACACCGCAGGCCACCTACCATGTCGATAGCCAGCTGCCAACCTATACCCGTGCCCCCGGGCAATGCATACCTCGTGCAAATCTCCCTACTCAAACATCTCATTTGAATGCTCTATTCCCTGTTGCCCGTGCCCATTCCGGAGGAATATCGTCGTTCTGCTTGACACCCTCGTTGCTTTCGTAACTACGCCCTCATGACCCCTATGTCCTTGCAACTTCATTGGATGACCATTTGCGCCCCAAAAGCCTGTATCAATTTCCCCTCGTGGACAGTTTGCAGACCGTTTTGAGTTCTTAGGCTTTCGGACCGTGTCCCATTTCCATTGCTTTCGTTCTGACCATGTATCCTTCATCCTGGGAACTCGATATTGTAGATAACTTTGTACGGTAATTGTTTGGACCCTGGTGGGTTTTCGATTGGTTCTAGTGTAGCTAGGAAGTCTTTGGATCTCTTCTCACACTCAGAACTTGTGATAACGGCGCATTTGGGGACCCCTTGATTCGAAAAGCGCTGTGTTCCAAATCGAGCGGTTACGGTCATCTAGCGCTTCGCCACCAATGGGATCTCACCGGCACCACCCATTGCATACAAAAACACAACGTAAACTTCGCTGTTTCGTAAGGTAGGCGACATGCGGATTCGACGAATGTCACGTGCAAAAAGCGTTACTTTGAGTGACAATACACTGTAAATGGGTTAACAATTCGAGATGACCAGATCTCGAAAAAGTGTTACATAGATCGATGTAGGATATGCAAAGGTAGATTACTGTTTTCTTGGTTTTTGGTTTCTGGGAGTCTATGAATTATTAACTTATTTTTCTTCCGAACATGGGTGAAAACCTGAATATTAGATTGGTCTCCGCCAGCACAGCCACCACTAGGCAATGGATCGGGTGTCAGTGCTTCAGTGCCAGCTGCTGGGTGGACTCAGCGATGCTATTAGTGCACTAGGGAAAGGGCTTCACTCACTCAAGAGTCTGAAAGTCTTGACTCTCACAAAATGGAGAGTCTAATTTCATATCTATGGCTTCAGAAACAAATCTACTTGCTTTATAAGTGCTTATTGACTAGGTCTGAATGAAATGCAGGTGGCATGAGCAGTAAAGAAATATCGAGGGGAATCAGGTTCTTCCCGAGAGCATTATGAGGGAGTTTGATGAAGCACAAAAGGAGTCTATGCACAAGCACATCTCATAGATCATTCAAGTACTATAAGCACTTGGTGATTAGCAGCTGCCATCGGCAAACCCTTATCTGCACCGCGTCACAGGCTTGTCACACGCTGAGGGGTTCGTCGAATCCGCATGTCGTCTAAGGTAGGCCTCAACCAGATCCAGCAAACGTCACGTGCAAAAGCGTGATAATGCGTGACACAAACTTCAAAATGCAAAGGTTAATGATACAGCACAAGTAGCTAAAATCTGCCTCCAGTAAGTTATAGAGGGACAGGTTCTTGAATTTTCATTGGTTTCAGTTTTTTTAAAAAGGCTCTGGGGAAGAAGAAGAAGAGCTTACCGTGGTTAGATGAAGAAAATAAAGAGTAAATATTTGTGGTAAACATTTGCTGACTACGCAATCACACGCTTGCCTAGTGGGACGGTGTCCGAGTTGCAGTCATTGGCTCAATGCCCAAGAGGTTGAGGAAAGTCCGAGCAGCTACAGCAAATCTTCCACAGTTTCAGACCAAGAAGCTAAGACTTTCATTGGAGGGTGAAAGACGAAGCATCTGATTTTATTCATAATTCGCAGATCTTCATGCAATACACTATAGCAGATTTCCATACCATTAGGATTGATGATAGAGCATCTCAATCTTGCCATGCGTATTATAGTATGTTTCACTAGTCCAGTACCCATTAACATGCTCGAGCCCTCCATACCACCAGTACCTACACTACTCATATACACTGTGAATGGTAGGTACCGGCCTATTCACTAGCCGGTGTCATTGCTAAGTCGTATGTCACACTTCGGTCACGGACCCTGAGGTTTGCTGGATCTGCTTGAGGCCTACCTTACCTTACCTGGTGCGGGGTCTGCCAAGCGTCTTCCAGTTGGGCGGACCCACAACCATGGTTCGCCTAAACCCCAGATAGGCTCTGCTGCGCTCGACCGCTGACAGGGCCTTCCAGGGTGATGTGGGGACTTCTTGCGGTTTCCGCGGAAAGAACAATGGTAAGCACCCTGAAAAGGACGTCCGCGATAGTGGTAAGAGGCTTCTTTGTTCGGAACTTTGTGATGCCTGACGTGACATCTGGAGGATCGGCGTTCTCGGGTGGAAGCTGGCGGGGAGGATGAACCTGAGGTCGGTGATCGATAGAAGGTATATGCATACATACGTTCTGAGAGGCCCGAATTCAGAGCTAAACGTTTACGTGAGATGGCGGCTGCGGCAGCCTGTGAAACGATGAGATGGCACCACCACGAGATTAACAATACCGTTTGAAATTATACATATTTCTAGACTAGATCAGCTGCGTCTTGTACGAAGGCGACCTGATAATCTCGTAATGGTTAATGGATGCTCGCGTATCTGTGTGTTTTAGATTTTGTTAAGAAGGATTCGCCCGAGACAAAACCAAACTCTCGGGTTATCCTCATCACATGGGTATCATGCAGGGAAGCCGGCGTTCGCCTCGACCATTCGCTACCTATTCACTCGCCTCCGCCCGCCCTTGTGTTGCCAGCGCCCCTTTCTTGATGGCCCGCACCCATTGATATTCTGCCAGGGCCCCAACCAGTTGGGCTTTCGATGAGATATCATACGACTAAATCCATGACGGCATTGAGTCGGTTAGGTCCCATCAAGGAAGTCGAACACCGATCAGGATGATGCCATGCCATGAAAACAAACATCAATCTAATCAGAACAGACTCCACGGTTCGACAGTCCTGACTTCGTCGTACTCGCCGCAAATAAAATAGTTGTCAATAGCTGTGGCGGTTGGTCGGGGAAGAGGAAGGCGGTTTCAGTCTCAGCTTCCAGAAATGACGGGCTTTCCCGATGCGGTCACGGGCTAGCATCGACTTCATCGACCTCATGTGAGCTGTATCAACAAGCCTTCGGTGCTGTTCGTACGAGGCCCAATTGCAACAACGACCATCCCCCGAAAACCGGGAAAGTTCGAGGTGCCACCTTGTACAGTCACATGACCATGAACCATTACGTAAACCTCACCGCGCTGGTGGTGTGTGGTGTTCACATCAGGTTAACTTTCCAGAAGGCTGCCTCGCGTCGGGCATGGACGGGCCTTTTCCTCAGGAGGAAGACTTCACCTCACTTTCAATATCCGAAAGACTCGCACATAAGAATTGGAAAGCGCGCGCCAGCGCATACGAAACCCTCATCAAAGCCTTCCAAACGAGTGCTAGCGACAATGATCCTGTCTTCAAACCCTACATCTCGAACCCCGATCTCCTCAAGAAGATTGTAACAGACAGTAACGCAGTGGCACAGGAGAAAGGCGTGGAGTGTCTGGTCGCGTTAGTCAAGTATGCTGGAGGAACTGCTGTAAAGACGAGGGACACCGTTGTTCCTGCGCTAGTCGACAAGTGCCTTGGTTCTGCTAGGGTCGGTACAAAGAATCAGGCTATAGAGCTCATTCTTCAATACGTAGAAGTGGAGAATACTGCTACTGGCGTAGTGGCGAGTCTTGTTCGATTCTGCTTACATCCATTTTCTAACACTGCATTGCTCTTCGTAGACTGATATTATCCCCGGCCTGTCTGCGAAACAACCGAAGGCCGTTGCGCCAGTGTCCTCGCTATCAAGGAGGTCGTTCGGTAAGCGTCGAGGTTTCTGGATGGCGTCGTGCCCGGTATCCCTCTCATCAGTGCCCGGCACTAGGATTTTTGGGACGCAAGTTACCCCGCTAGCTCCTGTCCCTCAAAATATTACCCAAGATATTCGCTCATGCAGACAAGAATGTTCGTGCCGAGGGGACGCAACTTGTCCATACCATATACCGATATATTGGACCATCCATCGATCCTTTTTTGGCTGAGCTTAAGCCGTACAAGTCAAGGAGCTACAAGAAGCGTTCGAAGTTATGGAGAAGGAAGGGAATGGAAAAGGATCATTGAAGGCCGAACGTTTTACGAGGGAACATCAACGGGAATCTGACGCCAACGCAGCAAGTGAAGAATCCCCTGAAGGTGTGTCCAGCTGAAGGGTAACGAAACACTCCTCGACTTAGTTCGAGGAACGCTTAATTACCTATTAGAGACTGACATCCTGACCCTCGAATGTTGACGGAGCCGGTAAACATTGTCCCTAAATTCCCATCAAATATGCAAGCTAGCCTCGCGTCCTCGAAATGGAAGGATAGGAAAGAAGTTCTTGACGAACTCCTGGTTCTTGTGAATTCCACGCCCCGCATTCAGGACGCCCCCGAGATATCGGACCTGTCGAAATCGCTTGCTGTTTGTATACAAAAGGATGCTAACGTCAACTGCGTGGTGACAGCAGCTAATGTCCTAGAGGGGTTGGCAAGGGGCGTAATGGAGCCGTTTGGTAAACTCCGTGAGGCGTTGGTCCTACCCATTTTGGAACGTTTGAAGGAGCGGAAAGTCAGCGTAACGGATGCTATCGGTGCTGCTTTGGATGCCATATTCCTAACTGTAAGCAAGGTTCGATATGTTATCGGTTCTACGCATATTGATCGTTGCGTCAGACATCCTTACCGGACATGA